>JAKSZP010018724.1:0-99973 GCA_022478985.1 Massospora cicadina
AAGTTTTGTTTATTGGAAGATTTGGGCGTTTCCATTGCAACTGAAGAAATGGAAGGCAAATTGGGGGGAAGGTCGGGGGCTTTTTCTGGAGTAAAGTTGGGAAGAACGAGGGCTTGAGAACCAGCTTCCTCAATCTGGGCTTTTACTGATTCATTTATAGATGAACCAGGATCAGCCAATTCTGATGCAGGAGTGGTTCCAGGCTTGGAGCTGAAACTATCACTGGTTTGATGATAGAAACTGCGTCTGAGTCATCATTGGGTAATCCTATCATAAATTTCCCCTTTATAGCAGGAAGTATGGTGAGGGGAGGCATTGGTAGTAGTCGTGGTGGTACATATTTGATCTACCATTCCTTTCGAGGTGGACCAAACCTCATGGTGAGCAGTAACCAAATCCAAACCTGATCTAAAGATTGCCTGAAACATATCATTAGAGAAGTCCAGTGTGAGAGCCTGTTTATGGAAGGTAGAGATCAAAGAAGCCAAGCTAGGGCTTTGGCCATAGCATAGAGCAATCTGAATAAGTGGTCTGTGTGACAACGGGGGTTTTAAGGTGGCTGATATGATGGCACTCAATGAAGTATATCTCACTTGTGAGGAAGAGCGCAGAAGACCTCAAACCCACCGATGGGCGTCCCCTTCCACGGCGTCCAATAAAGCTTCCCCCTGTTGGGAATGAGAAAATGCAGCGACATTGTTTTGGCAATCATTGAACGCATTTGCATTTCAGCGAGGGTGCCAATAACCTGATTTACAATCTCTCTGGAAGGAACATGTGAACTTTTTTTCCAGGCTATTAGGAGGGGAGAGGTAGAAATTCATGAGGCTCTGCCATCCTGAAGAAATTTCTCCAAGGTAGAAAGGATAGTACCCACAAAATCGGCAAGTGACCAAATTAACAACAAAAAGCAGGCTACTGATTGCACGTTCATTTGGTAGAGGGTAACCACTGCAACAACCACCTCGAAGAGCAGGGTGGAAGTGGCTGGAAACAATGGTTGGTCGATTATGTCATGAAAACTGCAGAAGAAGCTTTTACCAGCCTGCCAGTCAAGATGCATAAGCACCCAAAAAGCAAGTCAGAATGCCAGAGACATTGCTGCATGCACGACGCTATATGGAGCCAGGCATTTGGAAACGATAAACTGTTGGTGTAGGGCAATAGTGAACAGCAACTCAAGAACGAACCAAATAGAGACAGCCCCAGACACTGGTGGTCTTGCTACAGGGGGTGGTACCACAGGTATAGATTTTACAAGGTCACTGGCAGATGGGTTCAATTCAACTGGGGAGACAAGAGGGCGGATCCTTGCTTGGAGTTGGTGGATGTAAGGCCACAAGTTCCAGTATATTGTTGGCTAAAGTTTGTAATGACAGAGTTGAATTTCCAGAAGTATGTAGCTCGCTGAATCTAGTTTACAATGGTAGGGGCCATAGTGACCATCAATGCTGGTAAGGCCCATCCAGTATAAGGACTGACAGGCCACCAGAGAAAAGCTATTGGGAATGTGGACAGAAGGATATCAATAAAATCAAAATTGATAGTTATTATAGGCAAATTTTATTGCAAATAATAGTGAAGAAAATTTTCCAACAATTTTCCCAGTGCAATGCAACTGATTAAATGTGGTCAGTTGATGCAGGAACAAGCAGGGATCGAGACCCTCAATTTTGACCTAACTGGCGAATTATTTGTGAATGGGGGCAGATAAGCTAACTGGGAACTGGCATTGAAGAATTGAGTGGTAGGCTGAGTCGCTGTCAGCTTGACCTTGAATGCCCAAACTGAGGCTCAACTGTGTTTTCAATGGTTGGTGTGATGGCGTCTGGCCTGGTGAGCAGTGGGAATCCCCCAGGACCGCCCCATGTAGGGGCAGTCACAATTAGCTGGGAATAAGTTCAGGATGCCCAACCCACCCATGACCAGTCACTGGGCTGTTCATTCAGTCAAAAGCGTTGCATTGGCTGCAACGCCCAATTTGCTTGAAGGGAGCTTTGAACTATTGTCGATGATGTCAAATGCTACTACCTGCATGTTGGGGATCATCCCCTGACAATTTTGAGAGGGTGTTAATTTTGATGATTGCAGTGTTGGCTAAATCAAAACTGTTGGTGATTACGGCTGATGAGTCAATCTTTGTCCCTTTTCAACTATGTGGATTCCAATAATCAGGCTTGTTTCCACTCATTTCATAATAATCGACTTCATTTTGGCAATCTTGGCGCAAATTTCCCTGATCAGACATAATAGTTCTGCTGAAGTGAGTGTGGGCACCGGGAGAGGGATCCAAAGAGGGAGGGCTGTTACCAAGCGCTTGTCTACCACATGAGCGAGGTTGCTCTGGGTAATGTGGGGTACAGCCACCCTCTTCAGGGCCTTCTTACTTGAAAATGGGAAGAGTGTCTGATTGACACACAGGGGATGATCCCAAGACTTACACGTTGCCATTGACTTTATATTCAGTGTTGGAAATAACGTCAGGGATGAGTGCAGATAAGTACTTCAATTGACTGACAAATATCCTGATTGATATGCAATCACAAGCATTCGATACTATGTTTTAGAAAAGGATATGAGTGAAATCAATGGACAATAAGAACTGACTGGCCTTAGCAGGATATTGAATAGGCGAAAGTTTAGCCTATTGTGATATGCATGGTTTTGGAAGAAGAAACAAACTGGATGCATTGTGGTCAGGTTAATTGAAATTATTGCCAAGATGGCGACTGACGCCTACTCCATCAAGAATCTCTTGGATGGAAGAGTTGTAAATAGAGTCCATGCTAATTATCTGAAGCGATGGATTGATGAAAATAAAAGAGTTCTTAAAGGACCAATGAACCATTAAATTGGTCATGTCCTGATGAA
The DNA here is from genome assembly GCA_022478985.1 of Massospora cicadina. Lineage (NCBI taxonomy): Eukaryota > Fungi > Entomophthoromycota > Entomophthoromycetes > Entomophthorales > Entomophthoraceae > Massospora > Massospora cicadina. The sequence continues at coordinate 2,872 of JAKSZP010018724.1, forward strand.
TAGGTTAAGTCCAAAAGAAGGATCTCTGAACCTTTTAGATGGTTTAGTCTGAGAAAAGGACCTCTGAACCATAGAAAACTGGTAGGTTTAAATACCCAGGACCCATTTTTAGAAAAAAATAAAGAAAGATGGACCGCTGAACTGAAACAAGGTCAAATCCCATGGAAAAAAAGAAGATATAAAAATTAAATATTGATAATGTTTATTGGAAACTAGATCATAAACTGCATTTAAAAATGATATAGTTTTATAATTTTTATTTCATTAGTTGTCCTTGACATGGGGATGATTTCGCCTATGTCGCCCTTGGGGGAGGGAGGATGAATTGCAGTAGGAATGAATAGCCCGTTGAAGTCAATGTGAGATAGGATGCTAGCAAGGGCTAGACCTACACAAAACCAAGTCCTTTGAGCAGACGCAGATCCCTGCGAGAAAGTGATTAGGGGGAGGGAAATTGAAATATTAGAAGAAGCCAATCATAAAACCCCAGAGCGGGGAGGGAAGCGACATTATAAAAGAGGCAGTCAGCAAATAACCCCAAGTAATCCTGATATGGTACCAGAGCTGGAAGATTAGTCTTGAGCGCCTGACGACGATTTTTCAAAAACATCTGACATATGGCTGGCAGAAAACAAGGGATACTTGATGGGGGTTACCAAATCATGCCCACTACTATTGCCATCAGTGGAATATACTGATGGGAAGCGCCAGAGATGAGATAGTTGTGCAGGGAGTGAATGACATCCTGAAAGCGATGACTATGGGCTTTTCAGAAGCTGAAGCTGAAGGAACGGTGAATCCTGGGAGAAGCTGGAAGCTTCATGGGTCAAATTTGAAGAACTTGGCTGGCAAAGTGAAGAACATAAGCAGCAGTATCCAAATCTAGGATTTTCTTCAAGATCAGAGGGATTCAGTGCTAGAGACAAAGACTTGGTGATTTGGGCGCGTAGTTCAGCATGGGGAGCTCAAAATGAATACTGTTACCAATATGGAGCTTGGTAGCCAAGATAGCGGGTTTGTAGTATTGTCCGGTTCAGAAGAGGAACTCAGGAAGCAAGTCCAACCCGGCAAGAGAATAGCAATCTAGAGAGAAAGGCATAATCTCAAGAGCATCCATGATGATGGTCAGTGCATCTGTGAAAGGAGCCTAATCCAGGAGAGTTTTGAAATCCATCTCTGGAATTGACGACAGAGGAAGAATCAGCTGATAATTGTTTGAAACAATTGCAAGCCTGGTTTTGGAGGGATTGGTTACCGTTTCTAATAATTTGATGGAAGGACTAGCTGCTGGCGCAGACTAGGCGTATGAGTCCTAGAAGGAACATAGAAAAGGTTCTGTCACGCATCCCAACTCATCTGCTTGAAGAGCTGAAGACCTTGTTTAGAAAAGCTGTTTAGAAGCTGCTAGTATCACAACTTGGAATTTGATATATGAGCTGGATGGGAGAGGGGATGTCAGACTTATATGGAAATCAACATTTTTCACTCTACAATTCATTTAGCTCCAATTTTGAAGAAATCAATCTCAAAAATTAATGGGATAAGCTCTCCAAAAGAAGAATTAAGAATGACTTGAGCTAAGAGGTTATGAGAGAAATAACAAGGGCAAACATAAATAAGTATTGTTAATTGGGCTGCAAAATGAACATTGATGGCAAAAGTCTCCTGTCTAGGATGTGGATAAAATCAGGAATTTGAGGACTCCGGACCAAGAATCCTGAATATGACAGCAGGTCATATGCCCTGATGGGGGAAAACTGGATCCTGGGACTAGTGTCATCATGAGTAAATCAATCAGCCCAGCACGACAGTAGATTGTGGGGCTGTGCTCTGAGTAGGTGGCAGCAAGGAGGAAGAGGAAGAGCGCCACATGCTGAAGGTCATCCTGAGCAGCATTGAGTATTGATGATCATACTCCGCTTGAGCCAATAAAGTATTTGACTGAGTGTCTGAAGTGGCGTTCCATGCCCCAGTCCTTTTCTTGATGGAAATCTAGGCAAGAGTGGGGATGTGTTGGGATTTTTGCCCATATTCCCAGCCTACTAGATAACTTTAAATTACTAGGGGACAATTCCCTAATGTGAGGTGAATTGAAAATCTTTGGACCCTAATTTTGGAGTAACTATGTTTGGGGGATTTTAGGATATTCACCTGGTTTTATCCGTTGAGAATTAATCCGAAAAATACTTAAGATCTCATCAGGTGGAGTTGCTGACGAAATAGGGGCATCTGATAGTGATTAACTATCAGGTGTACTGATTGGGATTGGTTGGGTTTCATCAACGACTGATTAGGAATGAGTAGTAAGTTGCAAGGCAAGTGATGCCACCTGCAACTAGTGAATCGATCAGTAGGTGCATGACCTGCCTTAATGGGTAATAAGTCCCATTACCTAAGCAGGTCGCTAGCCAAATATAGTTGGTTCGCTTGGATCATGAGGAAAACGTTAGGGACACGTTTTCTGATTCTTTCCGTTAAGGTCTTGAGGATGCAAATGACAGAATTATAGTCAGGATGGGGAAGACCATCATTGCCAAGATGAGGATGGGTGATTCAATGGCAACATCTGCCGTTTCATTAAAGAGGTGTCAAGCGAGGGTTAGATGACTAAATCCCCATTATAAATTCCTAGAATTCACTCATAATAAAAAACAAGTTCTATAGTAAACAGTTAGATCATATTACAGATATGAATTTCTATAGTTTTCATCCGGTATATTAGTTTAAGTAGTAAACTATTATCAGATTTCAATTTTTCTATTCTTCTCAAGGATATTATTGCTTTGTGAGATAATTGGGAGACTCTTTGGGGAAAAGAGTAAAGATTTGAGCGGGGATCTAGAGAAGAAGGAGAAACAATTGGGGATTACTGCAGACCTTGGGTTGGACTAAAGAGAATGTCACAAGGGAATCTCAGAGAAGATCAGGTTGGACAGAACGAGGGAACAAATATTTAGATCAATACATCTCAAGTATTTCAAGAGGGAATACTGGCTGAGCGTTGGGCTGGGATAAAAGAATTCCACTCAACTACGGATTATAGTGAGATAATATTATCAACCAATAATATCATATACTATACAATGTGGACGGATCGTACATGAACCTACCCTGTTCAGTAATAAGTTTATTGGCGTTGTTTGCCAATAATAACTCAAAGCAATAAATTTTTACAATTTCACTGCTTGGAAAGCATCCTCTAAAACGGGGGACCACTGAAGCACTTTTGAACCGCTAGCTTTTATAAGGGCGCTGCTACCTCAAAAAGATTTGGCATGAACTTCTTGAGGAACGTACACATCCCCAAAAAAGCTCCTCAATTCCTTGGCTAAGTTGGGGGTGGGCCACTCACGACTAGCCTTCTCCTTGTCTGGAGTTGTCATTTGGCCTTGGCCAAACATGATGATGCCCAAAATAATGATCTGGGACTTGAAGAATTCACACTTGCTGATCTTTAGCATAGGGTGGGCTTTAACCTCTCCACCACTTGCCAAAGGTGTACCACATGGGACTCATGATCAGGGGAAAACACCAGGATATCATCCATATAGGCAACCGCGCATACCCTAACAAGTCCCCCAACGCTGCATCAATGCGGCGTTGAAAGATAGCAGGGGCATTCTTAAGCCCAAAGGGCATAACCCAAAACTGAAAATCCCTTTTCTGGTATGGAATGCGGTTAACCACTCTTGTCCCTTTTTAATCCGAATCTAATTTATGCACTGAGGCAATCTAACTTGGAAAAGACCTTATCATTCTCCACAATGCGTGCAATCTGAGAATCCAAAGGAATGGGATGTAGATCTGGTACAGTGACGTTGTTGAGGTTCCCATAGTCTGCGCATGGGTGTAGAGTATCATCAGCCTTCTCAACAAAGAGAAGTGGGGAGCATACAGGGGAGGTACGCTAAAAAATCGCGCCTTTGGCTTACTGCTCCTTCACCCACACATTTAACGCCTCTTCCTCCCGGACAGTCAATGAGTAAATGGGGGAAGATATATGCACCAGATCTACAGTGAGTTTGAACTCACAATCAAACTCGAAGTGATCAGGTAGTGCGTTAGCTGATGCTGCATCAAAGGAAGATTCCAAACCCTCCAAACAAGAAGGTAGGGGAACCTCCACGGTGGGCTTCAGCATAGAGGCAAGGCTAAGGGTGTGAAAGTGGGGTCAATGGGGCAAGTCGCCCTGAGCATCAGCCTCATACAAAGGAACAACTAGTGTGCGACCATTCTTTAATGTGAGGTATAGGGTATTCTCTTTCAAGTTGGTTCTAACGGCAAACTTCCGCCACCACTCCACACCCAAATGATAGGGTACAAGAGGTTTTTGATAGCTTGGAAGTGATAAGACAAGTGGTACTTGCCAACCTGATAGTCCACTGTCCTAATGACCTTCAGAGTGAGAATACCTTGAGACGCCCCTCCCCTAACCATACCACCTGGAAAGTAACTCAGCTCAAGGTAGTCGGCTAGGCTTTGTTCCTTAAAGTTTTCAGAGGTGCCAGTATCCACCAAAATAGTGGTGCTGAACTTCCCTAAAGGGGAGGAAAGGATAGCAGTCAGTAGAAAATTACCCCAAATGGTCTTTATTTAAAGCAGAAAACGCCAGTAAATCACCACCAAACTCTTAATCTGGCATTAACATGTCACCCTGGTATTTGTTTGAATCAAAGAATGGAGAGGGATATTTGGCCACTCTTACTAATGAGGCCACATATCCCACCATATCTTCAGCAGGGGCATAAATATTTTCATATTGTAAACAGTTCCTTTTCAACCTCCTGAGTGCTGCATATAATGGAAGAGGCCAAACGAGGATTTTCTGGGGTGATTCCATACACAGGAATAGGTTCCATATCTTAGCCATGAGAGAGCAAATATGGTTCATAGGTATATATCAGGCTTCCGTTACAAAACGCGTTTACTAGACGTAAATAACACTATTCCCCTAATAGCAATGGAATTCCCGACGTTATCCAAAGCCAACACCCCCAGACCCATCAGCGCCAATTACGCTGGCACCATCTGATTGTGCTGTCGAAGTAAAACCCACTTGTTTTAATTGAATGTTTAAATTTTGGCGGATTGTCAGGAAATTACAACTTTTGGACACAGAAGCGTCTATACACCAGGTACAAGCACGAAGGGTTGGTAGTATCCAGTTATAGCAGTCAAAATAATGCCAAGATGCTCCAACTTTGGAAGAAAAAGGAAACCGTGGTGCGCTTGACCACAGCCAAAGCCCAAAGCTGGCGCCCATTGTTTACACTATGGAAAAGTCCCACACGGAAAAGTTTGTGAACATAAAATTAAGTGGTTGGTCAACTTATGTGAGGAGAGTGTCTATAACTCTCCTGTTTCTCAGCGTGATAGTGCACGGTGCACAGGTCCAATGTGATGGAACTAGCCGTTAGTACTAAAGGTACTAGAGCCCAGCAGAGGGTGCTGGAGCAAGAGGTAACTTAAGTAGAGGAGGGAGATAATTTATGAAAAATAATCAAAAGAAAAAGCGACGCGGTGTACAAGGGGAGAAGGGGTAAGCGTTTCAGGTTGGAGGGAACCTGGGTGAACCAACGGTGCACTAGGGGCTAACCAAATCATATGTAAAATGGTATGGTGAACGTAGTGCAAGACCTCCTCAAAGAGGTCCACACACAGGATCATCAGAGATAACATAAAATAAAAAGGGAAAGATGGAAGTTTACTGGGAAAAACGACCAACAAGGAATGTTGCTCACGAAAAATAAATTTAAACAACATTGGGGTAATTCAGGGTCTATCAAAGTGGGCTCAAGCACTAATTCACCAATAGGCAAACACTCCCATCTGAATTAGTAGAATACACCAAAACCGACTTCACTCAATTAATCAATTGAAGTTGTATCCTACCAGAACGCGTAATTTTGTAAATGGAACAGGTTTTGAACCCCCATTCCTCAATCAGCTGAATTGAACCATCCTTGTTAATTGAATAACTCATCCGTTTTAATGCCTGGGCTGATGCAAGGGGCTGGACGTTATGCACCTCACTAGTACCAACCTGGGAATATTTGGCTTATACCCAGCGTTGGTCTAATGTGTGCTTGAGGTCATGGAGAGCCTGAAGCTTCATCTTCTGGGCCTCCTGCCGCCCAGCCTTATCCTTGGGGTTGGTACCCACTATCATGTTATTTTAAATTTTAAATTTATTGCGGGGAAGGCCGACCATGGGATGGACACTTCCAAATATGACTCAGACGAGACAAAACTTAGTACCAGGTGAGGCACCCCAGAGAAGCGATGCTATCTCTTGTTGCCAACGGGAACGCCACTTATGGGAAGGGGGAGGGAACGTGTGTAGGGGGCGTAGCCACTATTGAGCACGTGTGGAGGAAGGGGTCTGATTTGATGAACCAGACTGGGAACCAGGAGGAGACCAGCTGCCGGCGACGTGGTGGGAGATATCCAAACATCCACGCTTGAAAGTGATCCACCAAATGAGACTGGAATCTGTGGACAGCTTCAGGGAGGGTGGGGATGGATCCGGCGATGGCATCCAAGACAATCGTGTGGATAGTCCACATGGCGATTGCAACCACCAGAGCACGAAGGGAGGGTGGGAGGGGGAGGCTATTGATGAAGCAAACATATCTCTTGACAGACTGAAGGGATGTGTTTGATCCTGGCCTAGCAGACGTTGGACTTCGCGCCATATTACTTTAGAGGTGGGGCACTTCTCCAGGCGGTGAAACAGCGTTCCATACTGGCCACACACGACACAGGATGAGTGTAAAGCATTAGAGCGCTCAGCTGTACGATACACCCGCCTCAGGCAGCGCCACACATGGGAGCGGACTTGAGGCTGCAACAGAGGATGGTGTGCGTATTTCCAGATAGTCTTTTGGGTCTCAGTGGAATAAGGGATGTCCATCATGTCCAGGTAGTCCACCCTGGATAGGACTTGGGGTCGAATGGGGATCACGCCATCATGGATGGGTAGCCCCTGTACCTCTTGTGTGAACTGAGGAGAGGGGCGGCCTCTTCGGGTTGTATGTCCACTAATATGAATTCTCCACTCTGCGCTTCGCATGGAGAGTAGGATTCGTTTGTAGTGGGTTTTGGTCCCGTGAGGACCTGTGGCTGATGTGTGTGATGCGAGGTATTTCATCAGGGAGTGGGGGTTTGATGGATTGTTGAGGCCCAAGACTCGGGAGAAGTTGGAGCGGGCCGCGTGGGACCAGTGTTGGGATGGGAGTGTAGGAGCAGTGACAGCCACAATCCAGGTGCCTAGGATCTTGGCGGCATGGGCTTTGAAGTCAAGTAGGCCCATGCCACCATGATGTTGAGGGCCAAACATGACCTCTAGCCGTACTGGTGGAGGGCGGCCTGACCAAAGCCAACCTTGTAGCAAAGCATACAGGGATTTGAAGAAGCTTGGGGAGAAGGGGATGGCGTGGGCTCCAAACCAGACTTTGGATAGGAGCATAGAGTTGGCAAGAACAACCCTGCCAGTGAGGGTAGTAGGGTGGACTCTGAGAGAGGCGATTCGCTTCGTCACGTTGTCCAGTATATGGCCCTCCATTAATGCTGACGCGTATCCTCCCTGCCTCCAACCACACGCCCAGATGGCGTACCGGTCCTATGGTAGGTCGCGGCACAAAGGGGAGCACCAGTGGAGCGGTGTGTTTTGAGTTAGTAAGGCGTGGACTTGGGCGAGCAGCTGGGCTGGGTTGGGAACTACTTGCTGGGGCCCAGCAGTTCTGAAACCGACCAAAGGAGGATGATTTCGGTTTTGGAGGCGTTCAGTGCCACATTGCTTACCCGGGAATATTCCTGGATGAGGGCTTCAAGCGCGCGTGCATCTTTGTTATTAGACACCCCCACCACGCAATCATCTGCAAATGCCATCATCTTGACTGGGGTTTGGCCTGACACATGGACCCCAGTGAGTTGGGCATTCACATTTCGCAGTAGTGGGTCAAGGCTGAAGTTGTATAAGAGTGGGCTCAGGGGGTCCCCTTGTCGCAGGCCCCTTTGAGGATGGACTACTTCCGTTAGGAAACCTGGGCCACGCACAGCCATTGTTGCAGATTCCGTGAGCAGCATCACCCAGTTAATGAAGCGGGGAGGTAGGCGGAATTGTTGGAGGCAGGCCCTAAGGTATTCCCAGTTTACTCTATCATAGGCCTTTTGTTGGTCCAAGAATACAAGTGCCCCAGAGGCTGTGGACTGACACACATTAGCCACAGAGTGCACGTTATCCCAAATCGACCTTCTGGGGATGAAACTGAATTGTTCTGGAGAGATGGTCGCAGATGCTACAGTCCCTAAATGGTTAGCCATGATTTTTGTTAAAATTTTGGTGTCTGTGTTTGTTAGAGAAATGGGGCGCCAGTTGGCTAAGTCTAGCCTATCCCCTTTCTTGAAGAGTGTGACTGTAAAAGCCTCATGTCCTCCTGGTAGGAGGCGCGTTTCCAACAGGCTTTGGTTGAGTGAGGCTAGCAGCAATGGGGGTATATATTTAAAATATTTTTTGTAGAACTCATATGGAATGCCATCTGGGCCTAAGCATTTTCAGTTTGGCGCACCACGAATGGTAGTCCATAATTCGTTCAGAGTAATTAAATTCATTATTTCTGGGTATCAGAAAATGGTGTGGATACGAGCTCTGTCAAGAAATTCCACCATTTCGGCCAGCTGAATTGGTTCAGCTTGGTATAACTCGGAGTAATATCTTTGCATTTTGATTGCCACTTCAGCCAGTGTGTCCACAATAGAATTATCCAATCTTTGCACCTGTGTGCAGGCCACGCTCTGGCGTGGTGCAAAATTTTTTTTGAAGAAGTATGTGGTGCACTTGTCGCCTTTAGTGATGTGTGTGGCCCTGTATTGGACACAAACCCAATGTTTGTGTTGCCTTTCAAGTGCGTTAAGGTGGGCTGCTGCCTCCGCCCACTTCTGGCCCCATGCAGGGCTATATCCTGAGGCTGGAATGTTGGACTCCAAGTGGGCCAATTCTGCCAGCGCACGCAATATAACCGCCAATGTGGCTCATGAGCGTCTGGATGAGAGATGGCGATAGTGGCAGATGGTGTCTTCTTTGAAAGTTGCCCATGTGGAAATGGGGTCCGCGCAAATGGTGCAACAAACAATTTTGCCAAAGTTGCCTCTTCCACCCACGTGGAAAATCCTGGCGACGCAAGCTCTGGGGGGCGGATTTTGCACCAATGTGGGGCCTTTGCAACTGTGATGGGTAAGTGGTATGTTATTGAGACCATTCGGTGGTCAGAGAATTCCATTTTCGTTGTTTTGAAGTGGGAGATGTGGGGTTGGAATTTTGCCGGCGCTAGAATAAGGTCAATGCGGGTCATGGACCTTAATTGGCCATTGTGGACATGGGGACGCGTCATGTTTTCAAGCAGTGGGGCATGTCGCGGCAGCGCATCCATTAACCCAAGGGTGGCTTTTAGAGTGCATAGTTCTACGTGACCCTGTGGGGCGTGGGGTGAGGGCGGCTACCGGTCCATTGGTGAGGTTAGCCAACAGTTCATGTCACCAATTAGGAAAGAATTGGGGGGTAGCGGGAGGGATTTGACCAACAAGAAAAATTCCTGACGCTCTTGTGCACCGTTTGGGGTGTAAATGTTGACGATTGTGTGTGCAACATTGGCCCATGAGAAGGTGACAATGAGCACTCGGTCATTTAGGAATGTTTCTGAAGATATAAATTTAAAAAAATTGTTTTTCCAAATTAGCACCCCACAGTGCTTCAACCAAAAGGATAGGGATGGTAGGAGCATTGTTTTCCAAGCATCCTCGGAACCTTGTGGACAGTGGGACTCCTGGATGGCCAGGATATCCACGGGTAAATTATTTTGTAAAAACTCAGTTTCCTAGCCTGGGATGGGGAGGCCTTGAGTCCGGCGATATTCAGCATCCCTAGAGTGAAGGTTTCCCCCATCGCACCTTAGGTGTGCAAGGGGTGGGCCCCCTGGCCCACCAGCCTCTTCCAGGTCCCCATGGGCTTTCACAGCAGCGCGGGTATTAGCAGCAACGCTATTGGGGTTTTTGTTAATTTTTGCAGAAAGAGTTGCGTTGGCTTTGGCCTTCGCTTTTTGTTTTCCCGACGTCGGACAAATTTTTTGCGGTGCGGATAAGTTTGGTGCACCGTCGAGTGGGGTAAAAAAATTTTTTTTGGTTGGGATAGGTCCCAAGTTGGTTTTAACTGGGGCTTGGGTGCAGCGATTGGGTGAGATCAAATCTCCCATCGGATCCTCAGATTGAGTGGCCCGTTTGGCTTGGGCCTCCCAATATGATTGGGTGATGGATTCCCGAGTTGCTTCCACCGCGAAGGTCTCCATGTCCTCCTGGCGTTGTGAGTGTGGGATGGTGGTGGTGGCCTTGGCCGCTTCCTTGGCCGCGGTCCTATGGGCCTGCTTGGCCTTCTTCCGCTCCTGTGGGGAGATGGGCTTTACCAATAGGTAGCAGCCTTGTGCTCCCCACGGGAAAGCCTCTTTGGTGCTTGCAGTTGGTTTGTAGTGCGCCTCTCCACTGGCCATGGCCGCTGAGGGGTGCTCTTGGAATGTAACGCCCTCTTTGATGGGGCACGCGTGTGCCTTATGGCTGAACGCGTCACAGTGGGTGCAAATGGGGGGCGCGCTGTCCATGGTTACCCAGAATGGGTGGGTGGTGTGCCCTGCGATGTCAATAAAGGTGGAGTGCGGGATCTGGGTTAGGTCCTTCATGATCTCCTCAGTTGGGGTCAGAACTGCGATGGCTTTGCCGGTGCACAGGTGTGGCATCAGCATGAAACGTTGCATTTCAAAAGATTGTATTTCACCGTATATGGTGAGACCATCTTTCAGGTGTTGCTCCAAAATGTCACGTTTTACCGTAGTAGGCAAAAAGTCAAATGTGAGGAAAATTTGGTTTGATTTTGTCCATCTGGTGCGTTTAGTTTTGGCGACCTGTTGCCCTTCAGGGAGGTCGACCACTACGTGCACCGCTGCAGCCTCATCTGCTGCTATTTTGCTTTCAAAACCTAGGTCCAGCCAACCGCGTGACATGGAGTGAGGTGCAACGTACACCGCAGTTGGGAAAATTTTGTGTACATCTTCACAAAATTTTTCCCATAGGGCCGTTTTTTGGATGTCCAGATACAAACGGACTCCAAATTCCACCAACAAAAGTGGCTGGGAATGTGGCATGTTGATGTACTGGTTGCATCATGCTTGCCACGCGAGTATTTCCGGGGAAATTGTGACCGCCAGTTTTTTTAGATTTTTTTCTATTCTGCTGGATTCTCCGGGGCATTTTTGAATGTTAGAGGCCGCGGGCCTTCCACCTGCTCCTCTTGCCTTGCTTGCCCAACTGCTCCCAGACATGGGCGCAGACTAATCCCCTCTATGAGATTATCAAACTAAATTTAGTCTTGAATTGAATGGGTTGCAAAAGTTTTTGCAACGAGAAAGAAAAGGTTCCCACTATTATGTTATTTAATCATGAAATTATGAGCGGCTCAAATGATTTTTGTTCATTATGATAGTTTAGTAAATAAAACCCAATATCCTTCTATCATTTTCTATAATTGATTGTTCTTGAATTTGGTATTTTCCCTAGCCTTTTGTAATGCATTCCAAATTTCTTGGGGTTCATCCCCAATATCTCCTTTGATTATCTGCTGAAACAGTGAATCATCCTGATGATAGGTCACATGAACAACTGGCAATTGAGACAATCTGTTGGCATTTTGATGTACTGCTCCAGCCCTGTGGATAATTTCAAAATTGTAAGCTTGCAGCTTTAGCTCGTTGGGCATACTGGCCCTCTGGTTCTTCAGGTTATGAAACCAGCGCAGGGATGAGTGGTTGGTATGACTTAAAAGTGCATTCCATGTATCTTGACTCAAAATTTTGTTTACAAGCATGGATGACTGCCAGACACTCTCGCTCTGTCATGTTATAGTTTCTTTCCGCTGGTGACAGTGTTCTGCTCATGTAGGCTATTGGATGTTTATCCCCATTGTCATCTAATTGACTTAGAATGGCTATAATCACCATAATTAGGCATCTGCTTGAATTATGGATTCTGACTAAAATTTGGATATTTCAATGCTGGGCTGCTCATGAGATATTTTCAGAGCTTATTGAACGACTTCTGGTCTTTATTCCACACAAATCTATTTTTGGATCCTTGAGTAGGTGATTTAAAGGTTTTGATTCCAGAGAAGTCTTTGATGAATCAGCGATAGTACTCAACCATTTCCAAAAGACTTGAATATCCTGAACACTTTTTGGGATTGACATCCACTCAATAGCTTCTATTTTCATGGGTTGCAGTTGTAATCCATTAGAGTATATAACAAACCCTAAGTATTTAAACTCTATTTGAAAAAAATGGCATTTTCTTGGCTTAATTTCTAGATTCGCCATTGCCAATCGCTTGAAAACTTTCCCAGATGCTCCAAATGATCTGTGAAGGTCCTGCTAAAGAAGTTGATTTCAGCTAAGTATACTAGCACGCAAGATAGCCTCATATCACTAAGTATTGAATCCATAGCATGCTGGTAAGTTGCTGTCACGTTGCATAATCCTTTGGCATTCTGGTCGGCTGGTATAGTCCTTGTGAAGTAATTATTGCAAACTTTTCCTGATCTTCTTTTGGCAAAATCGATTTGCCAATAGCCCAAAATTAGCTCCATAGCTAAAAAGTATTTTGTCTCCCCCTGGCAATCAAGCATAAAATCAATTTGAGGTTGCAGATAGGAGTCTATTTTAGTGATCTTATTTATTTAGAGATAGTTGATCACTACTCAACCTGATCCAACCTTCTTTATTTTCCACAAGGATCAGAATCGCCCATGGGCTCAATGATGGGACAAGTAACTCATGTTCCACTAACTTGCTAATTCCATTGGTGACCTATGCTTCCGCTGCTCTTGACCTACAAACAGATCTCATTCTTATCAATGGATATTCCCCAATATTAAACTTTGTGAAGTACGTTTTTTGCACATCCTAAGTCATGATCATTCTGAGCAAATATCTCCAGATATTTTTCATATAATTGGAGCACATCCTCCTGCTGATTCTCAGTCAGATTGACTAGCTGCTCACGATCCACTAATACGTTGACACTTTTAGTACCTTCCACCAGCAATCACATTTCAGAAATTGATCCAAATTCATGAAAAACGTAAATTTCCACCATTGGGAACAAGTTCAGAAATGCAATGATCTGATTATTTTCAATTTTCATCAGCTTCTCTCCCAGATTGGCTAATAGTACTCATATCTCTTTGTGACCTGGCATTAAGATTCCTGGCACCACCCACAGTTCAACCCTCAATTTTTCCATGGATTGATAATTTCCTCATATAGCTGTTCTGGAAGTTCCATTGTTGACCTGGTGCTAACTATAATTTGATCCCTCAGCGGAATAGTGTTTGTTGCGTTTGTTATTAGAGGTATCCCACAATTCTCCATAATTTTCATCATCATTGCTTTCCATTTTTGTCCAACTAATTTATAGCAAATGGGTATACTACCATCACTATAAATTAAGTTGACAAATTTATTCCTCTTCATCAGTGGAATTTCTTCCTTCCGCTGGTAAACCAAAGGTAATGTTTGTCCCAATATTGTCAAAGATGTTTTCTTCGAAGTTACATTTCACCACATACTTCATTAAGAACTATGTCCCAATAAGTATATAATTTTTAATTGCCAACACTATGGTAGGAGCTGACACCATCAGTGATCCAAACCAAAGTAATAGCGCATTGTAAGCTCCACATGAGATGGTAATGTCTGTCCAACCATTTAATACTCTTTTGATGCTCCAAATCTGGCAAGATCTTCATACATTTCACTAATTTGGCGGAAATGATCTTGATTGACGCTCCACTATCAAATATGGCTCATACTCTTATCCTATTGACTAGAATATTGACATAGGTACTTTCTGAGTACTGCAATAAAACTTTTTTCTATATGGATAGCAGCTTTATTTGCCAAATCAAGTGTGTGAATAATTTGAGTGGATAAATCAGGGAATGATTCCTTGATTGTGCTGATAGGTAAAGAAACGTTTGGTTCATCCAACTTCGTTTTGATTTAGCCTTCAGGGCTCTTAGCGTATCTAACTTTCTCTGTTAACTGTCATACGTAGGGTCATGCAACCTCATTAACAATTTTGGGACTGATCCCCTTCACTTTGAATAAGGTTATTGCATTAACATCCATGTTAACCCCCAGATGGAGAGGATCTAGAGAGTCATCATCCACAAATAGGTCAGAGATATCGATTTCCTCATTCATTATATCAGGCGGGACAGGTTTATCAGCAGTACTAGAACGTCCCTGATCTAGACTTCTGGTCCTTTTTAAGTCTATACCAGTTTCTTGGGTCCAAACAAGTTTAATCTGATCTTTCGGCTTTCTGTCCTGTCACTGGGTAATTACATGGCTAGACTTCCCACATTGGAAACAGCGGATTGACAATTTGCCCACTCATTTTTGAATTTTGGGTTTACTTATCGTCACAATTCAGCTCTCAAATTCTTTAGATGGTTCAGCAAATTTGACAATATTTTGAGCCTTCGTTTGAATTACTTTAAAAGTGCGATTGGGAGCATCAAACATGGCTACAAGCATCTTCAGATGGTCTACCATCTGAGAGGTTGTTGTTTCAGTCACTAGCGCTGCCACCATAATTTGATGCAATTCCCAGTAGGGTTCAAAGTGTCAATTTCATGGCAATGCATGCATCAAAGTCAGTCAACAATTTTCTCCTGCCAAGATCTGGGCTTCTTGGTAAAACTTGTTGGCGAAACTAGACAGGGTATCATCTTTTTTTAGTACTAGATGGTCCCAACTACAGGGTCTCATCTTTGTGGAATTATATACCCATGAACTCTGGTTTACAATTTGCCATCCAAGCAGGTCTTTCAAACTCCAAGATAATGGCTGCTTTTGCCTCTGTGTATGACCAGTTGTTCCCAATGAGGTGGGGTAGCACCAGAATCTGGCAGTCAGTGCTAAGACAGTTCATTACAGTCACCGCTTTTTGATGGTTTGCATAGCCAAACATGGTCATCTCAGATAGGCAGAAAAATGCAGGGGCCTTATCCCAGTAAAAGGTGGGCAAATTTGGCGTATTTCAAAATTCCTCAGTTGCTCCACTTATAGAAAACCTGACCCAGCTACTCGAGAAACCATAGTACTGGCTTTAGGAGTCATTTATGACACACCAGCAAATGGTTTGGGAATATTCCAGGGCGGAGAGGTCTTTCAAATTGGCATTTTGCATACATTTCCTTAAGCCTCATTCACCTTGAATTTTTCAGACTCACATTTGTGTTTTTCCAATTCCTCAATACACTTGTTCATTTTCTCCATCTTCTCATGAAACTGCCAGATTCGTTTTCAATCCACTTCCCATTTGGTTTTTTTGAAATATAATTTTTTTAAAAAGTTTGCCCAATTTCCGCTTCAAAGAGGCAACTTTTCCACATAGGTCGTTATTCACCATTCCTATATGTTTGAGCATCTCTTCCTCCTTAATCATAATCTCTTCTAAGGTACTAACATTGGCTTGAGATGCTGAGCTGAGCACATTTTGATTTATGGCCTACAGTTCCGCCCAGAGCTTCTGAAGCTCTTCCTCATATGACATCATTAAATTGGCTTTTGACAACTCAACTACCACTTGTAGTGAGCACCAAGGTTATATCTTGAGCTTGGATGGTTGTTCGCTTCTGGCCCTAGATTTCAACTACACAGATTTTTGGATCTTTGCGTTGATAGTTTGATTAAAATTGATAGAGTGGGCAATAATAGTATTGAGACTATTATCTTTGTTGATTTCCCAAAAGCCACGTTGAGAGTATTGTCCAAAGCCAAACAGGTGCTTCTTCGTTTTGAAGACGTTCTGGTACTGTTAGGGAACACTTTCCCTATTCTCTTCTCAAAGAGCCAAGTAGATACTTGATAGTAACAACCTAAGGATATCTGATCCTTGCACTCTTCTCTTAAGAGTAATGTTAAAATTAACCAATGTTAAAACAACTAAGTTATTATCAAGCTTTTATCTGCTTTTATTAGGAAATACTTTGGGGTAGTTATAGTTAGAATTGGTACACGACTTTTAAAATATCTGCTGGGAGTTATTTGTAGTCCTATATGGTTTGACCCTCAAGTGTTAGGCACTAAATCTCGTCAGGTACTGTTTCCTTGAGTTTCTTAGGAGCGTAATACCTGGTTGTTTGGCAACCAAAAAATTGGTATTAGGGACTCAAAACCAATTGTTTTGGCTGATATTGATTCTACTCTTTCTCTGGCATTTGAATGCTTTGGTAATGATTGACAGCTCTAATTCATTCCGCTCTGAACGATTTTCTACAATTTTGACTATTGAGTGTTGTTCCCATATTGAATTATTGCTTAGTTTTGTTGTGGATGATGTCTGATGATAATCTCATCAGTTGGTGGCCTAA
This sequence comes from Massospora cicadina, assembly GCA_022478985.1. Taxonomy (NCBI): domain Eukaryota; kingdom Fungi; phylum Entomophthoromycota; class Entomophthoromycetes; order Entomophthorales; family Entomophthoraceae; genus Massospora; species Massospora cicadina. The sequence goes on from JAKSZP010018724.1 coordinate 19,349, forward strand.
AATATCATTGGGGATGATGACCAACAATAATCCCATCAATTGGCTGCCGTTGCTGATCCTATACAATTATAACTTAATCATTAAATATATTAATCAGTTAAAAGATTGAATTATGTGGTCATCTGAGATTTCTACACTCCCTTTTTCAATCACCCATCTCGCTTATATATCAGGGACTTTGGATGATATTGTTCTCTTAGATTAAACTATTCTATTTACCAATTCTCATCGGTTTTGACTGGTATTCTTCAATTATCTATTGTATTAGTTCAAGGAGATCAAAATTATACTTAATAAATGTCAACCTCACCTTATAACCTTATTTTTAGGCAATTTGATAATTTTTTATATCCCAATATTGCTTTAGTTCAATGTGCTTGTGTATTTATAAACAATCATCTTAATTGGTTGATTATCACCATTCTTCTATAACTCTTCAGGGATTATCATCCAGTCATATCAGAATCTTGACATTACCCCCCCCCTTTGACTGGACGATAAGTCTTTTATTACTATATACTCAGATAAATTTTGCTTGCATGCAATTAATGCTTTGACCACTTGCTGGATCTTTGATAATGTAGATGTTAATTCCAGTTTTCTTGATTATTTTTAATGGACCAAACCAGATGTTGGCCACCTTGTGTCTCCGCCCAAACCCATGCTGGTCATGGAACAAAACCAACTCACCTTCTCCAAATTGAGCCAACCCACTACACCATACCTGATTGGTAGCCTTAATTTTGTTCTTTTTGGCCTAGCTACAAGAGTATGCTTCCATTTGTAACTTGACCAATGTGTCAGCTAAATTCGTCAAGTAATGGTGAGGATCCATTCTGCCACTATCTTATACACACAATTAAAGCTTTTCAGAAGAGTGGGATGTCATCCACATTAAAATTGAAAGGGGCTCTTCCCCATGATGGAATGATAGCTGATATTGTAAGAAAAGACAGCGGTAGCAGGAGAGAATCTCCAATCAGAAGGTCTATTAAGTAACGGCTTCCTAAGGATGTTTACCAGGGTCCCATTAACCTTTTTGACCATCCCATTGGACTCAGAGTGAAAAGGGGTCGTCAGAACCCCGCAGATGCCCATTATATCGTTCAACTTGGGAAGAATGTGGGATGTAAAGTTGGTTATATTGTCAGTAAGAATGAACTGAGGGCAGCCATGTCGCTGGATAATACATTCCATTATGGACTTGGCCACTATGACCTCACCAAATCCCGTATTTCCCATGCTTTAACCCAATTGTTCAAGTGGTCTATAGCCACCAGAATGTACTTACACTGGTTAGCTCCCATTGGTAGAGGACCAACGACATCCAGGGAAACATTATTCCAAGAAAAATGTGTTTCACTAACTGGTATAAGGTCTTATGGTGGAACGGTGTTTCACTTGACACTGGTGGCAGCAGGAAATGGTTTCAAGTACGTTGAAGTTCAAGAATTCTAATAGTACTGAGGGCACAACAGTTTCATTGTCTTGTGCACACCACCATGTCTGACTGCCTTGTGGGCGCTCATAATAATCCCAGGCTGTGCTGAGGGTCGCAGAAATTTTACTGTAGAATCTCAAATCCGCCTGTACAGTTCCCCATTCCATTGTAAGTATTTTCTTGCATCTCGTTTAACGCTTTTATTACTTAACGTAGTCTGTTGTTGTACTTTCTGATGAGCATCTTACCATACATCACATTGCTAAGATACGCCATCATGGCAATGGTTGGTAATCATGATAAACAGTCAGCGTATTGATACTTTTCTTCTGGGAGGTGGAGGATCTCAAAGTTATAAGCCTGCATCTTAAGAGCCCATCGGTCTAGATCCTTCAGGCTCCTTGAGATTCTGCAACCAACATAATGACGCGTGATCTTTTATGAATTTAAACTTTATCCCATGCAAGTAGACCCTAAACTGCAAATATGTGTAGATCACCGCTAATCCTCATGCTCAGTCACACTATAGGTTACATTCATGGCATTTCAGGCTTTGACTGCAGTATGCAACAGGATGCTACTCTCACACATCGTCTTACTGAGAATGGCACCCCAACAGAGGAAAAGAATGCATCCATCTGAATGATAAACTCCTAATTAAAGTTCAGATAACATAGCACCGGTGCACTGATCAGCGCCATTTGAAGTAGGCCAAAGACGTAGCTATGGCGTTCCGTCCATTTGAACATGGCATCCTCTTTTAACAACTCAAATAGCAGCCCCCAATACAACTAAAGTTAGGGATGAAGCGCTGGTAGTAGCTGACCATTCCCAAATTATCTGTATGTTGCGCTTACTATTAGATGTAGTCATTTTTTAGATGGCCTCCATCTTATCTAGCTGTGACTTCAGCCCCTGGAGTCTACCACAAACCCTAAGTATTCCAACTGTCCTTGAATAAGTTACATTTACAAGGCTTAATCTTGATGTTAGCCTCAGCAAGCTGGCAGTATACTGCTTCTAGATGATCAAGGTGCTCATAAAAGGTTTGAGAGAAAACATTGATATAATTGAGGTATATGAGGACACACAACAGCTTCAGGTCGCTGAGGATAGTGTCCATGTCGCGTTGGAACTTAGCTGGGGAATTACACAGCCCTTGTGTCATACAGGTCAGTTTGAAAAGGCTTTTGGATGTGATTATGGCGCATTTCTCCTGTTCTATCGCAGGCACCTCAATTTGCCAGTAACCCTTAGCAAATCCATTGCTGAGAAGTATCAATCTCCTCCTAACTGATCTAATGCATTGTTAATCCAAGGCAGGGGATATAAGTCCTTCTTTGTAATACTGTTGAGCTTTCAGTGGTCTATCGCCACCCAGTTGGTACCATCCTTCTTTTTTACAATCAGAACGAGAAAAGCCCATGGACTCTTGGACAGTTCGAGCATCTCTTGCTCCAGCAACTTATTAATTTCATAGTGACAATGTCTTCAGCTGTCTTAGATCAGTGGATCAGCCAAGATCTGATGGAAGATGATCCCCATGTCTAATAGATGGACCATTCCCCAAGCACATCCTAAATAGTGGTCGTCAATGGTGAAAATCTCCTTATATTTCTGAAATAAAAGCTATTGCTTGGCCTTTTTGTTCTTCAGATAACCCTATTAAATTCTCCTGCAGTACCACTGTCATTATGCTTGGCTGCAACTCAACAGTTAGACCTAATTTATCCAGTGAACTGAACTCGTGCACCTGAAGGACCTCCTCAACTGGGGCAAGTGTAAAAACGCCACTATTTGTTGTTGGTGGATTTACATTGGTTTGTTCTGGAGATTTACTAACAAAACTTTGATCTCCTATGACCTGGGAGTATAATTCCTGGAGCCACATGAGGCTCAAGCTGCTTTTACTGATAGGGCCCAATGACCTCGCCATGAGTCCAGCTGGAACTTCCACCTCTAACTCAGAGTTCACTATGACTTGGTGTCTGTAAGGAATAGATATAGGACCAGCAGCTTGGAGAGATAGCCCTTGATAATTGTATAACTGCTGGGGAAGGGCCCAGGTTTTGTTCTTTAATTGATGATACCAGACTGGCACTCCATCACCATATGCAAGATTGATATGGCCCATGTGCATTAGATCCTTCAGCACTCACTAGAGGTAAAGTAAATTGAGATCCGCTGCCCCAAAATTTTAAAGGTCTCCTCCGCCATATCAATGACAGCCCCAAAATGTTACAGGAAAGCAGTTCCAATTAGCAGGTCATAATTATTTACTGGTAGTACTATCGGCAAAGCTACAACAACAATAGACCCAAACTGCAAAGGTAGCCCACTGTACGCTCCCTAAGAGACTGTGTTTTTTCTCCAGCGGTCCTGTACATCATTCAATGGTCCACATCAGGTTTTAACATCAACTATGCCATCAACTTAGTAGAAACTATGTTGGCTGGAGTTTCAGTATTAATTATAGTGCAAAAACTATTTTTGCTACAAAATATCACATTATGTACACTCAGAATAAGAAGAATCTTGATTGTTTAATATGTGTACATTCATGAGATCTTTTTTCTAAGAAAACTCATAATACCCACACTGACTTTGTGTATTCTTTAACAATGGCGTTTACTATAAGGGCGACGTTTACTCCTTTCAGAGTTGGCGCATCTGCGGCGGGATCCACCTTATCTGAGGAAGCTAGATCAAACATCAGGAAGGCGTAAAGCTTCAGTTGCTCCTGAGGTCCTTCATCCATCACGGCCTTGACTTGCACTCATGTCAGTATGTTCACTCCTCCAACTAGTTGCTGGTATAAAATCCCGTCATCATATTGAGGGACTTCCACTGGATATACTACATTTGATTCAGGTGGGACGTTCAGGACTGGGTTAGCGGAGGTAGAGATTCCCATCTCTACTCCGCTCCATCTTTTCCCTGGTAGGATTGACCTGCTGCACTTATTGAACATGATGATTAGGGCAACACCATGCCAGATGGCCAGGGAGACCACATTCATAGCAATTAACCCCATAAGAACCGCTTCCTTGGTTCTCATAAGAGGGCCCAGGTCAAAAACTCAAGTTTGTGGTGATCAGCATACCCAGGGCCAGGTCGATAGATTGCTGTTGCTCAGCGTAACTAGGTCTGGGTCAGTAGTTGGGCTGCTGAAAATTTTTGTAAACGAGGCTGGAGCAGAAGTCAAACTGTTGGGAGTAATTTGGCCAAGGATGAGGCGCGGAACAGAGTATGGCTGGTGTTGCGGGTTTTTGGGGGGAAACGCGAGCATATTCCCCCAAATAAAAGGGTCCAGTGGTGGCGTGATGTTTCCGCTGCATTTTAAGCGGTGGGAAGTTAGGGGAGATATGGCGCAAGCTCTGCACAAGTTTGAGCAGGGGAACGTCATTTATCTAAAATTGTAGAAATGATATTATGAAGCTCACTGTATGGATTTTACCACAGAAGTCATTGCGAGCACACATCAGCCTCTGCTAAATAGCCTGTCCCAATCAGCACATGAGCTTCCACCATAAATTGGAAGCGAACCATATGAGGGCCATATTACAGCCAAACCCAATAGTCAAAAACTCCGACTTTCACTGCAACATTTTTGAGGTACCCTTGAACTGTTGAAGGACAGTATACTTTACTTCTTGATAGATTATGTGTACCAAATGGAACCACTAGGATTCCGTTTGCAGATGCCTGAATTTTTAGAAAAGTAAATTGACACCAAAATAAGTACAACCGCCAAGTTGGACCACTGAGATAAGCTATTTGGTTTAACAATTCAACCCCATCTTTAACTCTCTAAATTTGTGGAACTCTGATGCAAAAAAAGAATGGCAGGTAAGAGAGGATGCAAATCCCCAAAGTAACCTTTATTTTTCTTTAATATAAATAAAATTTAAGTGAGGCGTTCCCAGCATTCCTCTGGCATTGCAAGCGAGACAAGAAAAAGACAGAGAAACTGGGGAGGGCCATTCCACAGAAGCTCAAGGGTTTTATCTTTATGACAAAACCTTGTCACGCCCAACGCTCAGGTAAGGCATGAGGCCTAAACGACCAAGAAAAGCTGCAGAATTCTGAACTGAGGTTTGGAATGATGAGGCTCAACCTTTTAAAGGTCACATTTTAGGAAGCCCTCTACTGGCCATGATTAAAGCTCTTTTGAGCCTAAAGCAAGGCTCATAGTGGGAAAAACCCTGGTTCCGCGCCACTTTTAATTGGAATCCCTCAGGAGTTTTAAATCAAAATTCAGATTCTAAATTTTGATTCAAAATGGGATGAACGGGATGAGCCGTTTTGTCAAATAATGGAGCTGCTTGAGATGCAGCAGGTGACCTGATCATCACTCCTGACATCCAAGGAAGATATCAACAGTTTATCTTTATGCCGATCTGAAGCGCCTTACACCTCAAACTCAAAACATTTAAAGAAGCCATGGATTTTCCCACTGCGATCATTTAGAGGCAGCTTCTCAATATTGACCTTCTCATCCCACTCATAAACGCGACTTTTTAGGGAAAACTGAGGAATGGGTCAAGACCATAAGCAGCTTCTCAATGAGGAGCTGGTCCAGCGGAGAGTGGAACGTCCGCTGCTTCAGAGGTAGCATGGGCCTCTGCCATGGGCAGTACTGCCATCACTTGAGGGAATTGCCGCTCCAATTCATACTCAGATCCAGAGTTGCCCACCTAAGTGTAGTAGCTCCAGCAAGCATCATATTCCTCATTGTACTGTTTCTCCCTTGTCATTCTTCCTCTTCCCAATGAGAGTGTTGGGAGGTACTGGTGAATTTCTGCTCCACGAAATGCAGTTATTTGGTGGTGTTGTCTAAGAAATCAGCTAGTTGCTTGTTTTGTCATCCAAGAATTTGCATTTGACTGAACATGCTGTCAAGCTGGTACATAACAGGGTTTCATTCTTGAAGAAGTTCATCCTGTTTTTTGAGCGCCGCGTCTAAAGTGAGTTTGAGTTTCTTGTATTCAGCTGGTGCAGTGCTTCATGAAGATTCCTGGCAAAGAAGGCTTGATGAGACATGGCCAACAACTAAGGATTTTCATTTTTTAATGGTTGATCAATTGGACCCCTGTAGTGAGCACCACTGTAATAATTTTGGGCGGTACCGTTAGGATCCGCTATAAGGGTCACACAGGTCAAGCTCACTGAACAACAGACAGACTCTATGGGGATTGTTGGTCCTCCAAACACATTGTAAAATATAATAAAATAATTACAATTGCCCTGATTACACTTTTATTTATTTTAATTAATACAGCAACTCTTTTCTGTTCCATTCTTTCAACTACTAATAACACCCCTTTTTAATCACCCATCTCACTTATATATCAATGACTTTGGATGATACTGTTCTCTTATCTTAGACTATTTTATTCTACCAATTCTCATTGGTTTTGGCTGGTATTCTTCAATTATCTATCGCATTAGTTCAAGGCGATCTAAATTATATTCATCAGATGTCAACCTCGCCTTATTGCCTTAAGAATAGCAGTCCAATAATAATTTTTTATCCCAATATCGCCTCAGTTCAAGGTGCTTAAAGACTCATAAACAATCATCCTAATCGGTGGATTCTCACCATTCTGCTGTAGCTCTTCAGGGATTATAATCCAGTCATATCAGAATCTTGACAACGTTTATATTGGGTCTGAAGCTGTATTGTTTTTTACAGGTCAAGCAGGCATCAAAGACTTCAGTTACAGTTTCCATCATGCCCTCCCAGTAGTACCGCTCTTATACCCAATTGTATACTTTGCATACTTTGCCAATCTCCATGATAGTGTGAGACTCCAATATGACAGGTACTCGCTCTAACAGCCATAGATAGGGCAACCAATTTACTCCTACTTTCTTATGTAACTTTCCACCTTCCACCTTTGTGTTGCAGGAGTGCCATTATAACATCTTTTGTACTGGTTCATCTTCATCAGACCACACGTCAGGAGTTATTAGGAGGTCATGCAACCTCACTGATTTGATATTGTCAAAATGAAGGACAGGCAGCCGCGTCAACCCATCAAAATTCATATGGCGCATCTTAGCTCAATGCTCAATGGTCATACCTTAGTGCTGGAGCTTAAGAGTCCAGCGGGCCAACTTCCCAGTGGAATCTATTTTATTATAAAACCACTTCAAATAGCATGGTCAGTAATTACTTTGAATGATGTCCCATATAGAAAATGGCAGTGGTATTTGACAGCGATAAGGACAGCTAGGCACTCCTCAGTGACACTGTAGTTGCGCTCAGCTTTTGAAAGCATATTGCCGATGTAGTACATAGGATGATTAGGCACATTTTCATCCAACTGAGCCAAGGTAGCTCCAACGATGTAGTCAGAGGTACCGTGAACAACATGAAGGGCGTGCCATAGTCAGAGTGACAAAGATTGGACTTTGTTGCAGCAAATACTTAAGGGTCTTAAACGCAGCTTTTTGTTCAGCACCTCAATGGAATAGAGTTTTTTTATCCAAGAGGCGGATGAGGGGTTCGCTCAGGTGGGCGAATTTTGGGATAGATTGATGGCAATATCCCCATAATGTCTAAGAATACCTGTATTTCACAAAGTTTTGGGTGCTGCCATCTTGGATATTGCTTCTACTTTATCTTGTAGAGGTTGTGTCTCATTTCGGGAGATTGTGTGCCTGAGAAAATCCAGCATCTTTTGGAAAAAAGTACACTTGGAGGGCTTTAATTTGATGTTAGATGCCTGCAAGCGTTGAAACACCTCCTTTAGGTGCCTAGATTCTCATTAAACGCCTTATATAAGACTTTAATGTCATCAAGGTAGACTATCAAACAGCTCGTCTCAGGTCCTGGAGAATGTGATTTGTTTCCCACTAAAAAGTAGCAGGTTTATTACACAACTCCTGAGGTAGCGAGTGAGGTGGAACAAACTCATGCTGCAGATAATGGCGCACTTTCCTTGATCCTGTGGAGAAAGGTCCATCTGCCAATACCCGTAAATAAGTCAATGGCTGAGAAGAATTTAGACACAGAGAGTTGGGCCAGAGCGTCATCAATGCGGGGATAGGGTAACTGTCCTTCTTTGTGAGGTTGTTCAGTTTGTGGTAGTACATCACTAACCAATGACCTCCATTTTTCTTATTTATTAATAAAATTGGGGATGAAAAAAGACTTTTGGAAGGCACCAACAATCCATCATCCAGAAGCTGTTTGAGATCCGTCCACATTTGTAGCTCCTCAACTTTGGATTTATGGTAGGGTTTGTAGAGGATAGGACAAGCATCGCCAACATCAATGGCATGAATCCAACCCTTCATGTGCCCATAGTTGGTTTCAGAGGTAGAGAGGATGTCGCTATAGGACTCCAGAAAGGTGTAAATTTATCCAGCTCAGTTGGATCTAGTTCATCGGAGATATGAACAGAAGGTAGGGTACATAAAGCCTGGCTAGCGGGTAACCTCATATCTGCCATAGATCCAATACCGTGAACTTCTATAATTTTCTCAAGGGGAATCAGCATGCCTCTTACGATCTCCTGATGCATTTTATAAAACCATATCCTTCTTGGTGATATTCCCTAACAGAGAGTTGATAGGTTGTTGATAGGCAGGGTCTAGCACTCCTGTAAAAACTCTGGGCTCCAAAGGACTAAATCTATTAGTGCCAGTTAGGTGCAATAAAAAGTTATGGGGGATTTGTAAGGTAATATTAGTTTCAACTACCCGTTGTTCACTTGCGTTGGACAATTAAAAATCTGATATTGTAATAAGAGTGTATCAGTTTGAAATATGGACGAAAATAAGGATGAAATCGGCCAAAAAAACCTTGGCCAATTCTTGGTGGAAACTTTGAATTAGGGCAATAAATATTAATAATACTCGGGCAAATAGCACAAGTTTAGATAGTTGGATTGCACCAACCTAGTGGCAGAATCTGAGGAGTCCCTCTAAGGTTCCTCCTCATCCCATTAACCATTTAAGCAAAACACCTATGCAGGGACCAGCCCCTTTTATAGGCCTGTATATGGTCCTACAATTAGAAAATATTTCCAGCCCATTGATTGGGTCAAATATGTAAAATCATTACCTAATGTACTAGTCCTTCCTGCTTCCAACCCTATATCAGCCATTTTGTCTAAATAAGGCGACTTTCAAGAGATCTGATAGGTTGACATCTCATATTGGTTGGTTTGAACTTTACTAAGAAATCTGAATTTCAAGTGTTAACATATTAAATACTACTATCAACTTATTAAGTAGGTTTGCTTCTTCCCCCTGACCTCAACTCAATAGTTATATAAAAACCAACTTTTTAATTTTTAAAGTTTTTTTATTAATTTTTTACAAGTGTTGAAGAAAATCCCCTTGAATTAAATTGTTGAGTTTAGGTGAAAAATGCACCAGCAATAAGCTTAAAACCTAAAACTAAACAAATGTTACTCACTACAGGGGCACCTGAACACCACAATCTTTCACCCCTATGAGGGTGATCAAGTGAGTAACCCCTTACCTTCCTTTGGATCATGACTCAAGGATAATTTCCCTTAAAAAGCAACTAGCCAGCGCTTTATCACGACTCAAAAAGCTTGAACAGCACCCCTCTCTGGCTTCTCCTGAAGCTGCGCTGTTTTCTGCTCTCACTGGGCGTGCCCTTGTCATCTTTGAACCCCAATTTAAGGATAGGTTTGTCCCAGGATAGGTGTAAAAACCGTGGGGTTTTCACTGATGCACAAGTTCGCTTAAATACTGGCTCTGGGATAAATATGAATTTAAAAAATTGTTTGAAGACAATTAGTCTAGTTGAGTTTGAATTTATGGGTAGCTTCGGCCCTACTCTGGCAATATAAAGGTTCAAGTGACTTTGGCCTCATTTTGGCAATACATAATGATTCAGGTGACTTTGGCCTCACTCTGGCGTTGACACTTAGACAGGAAGTACCTATTCACAACTTCACTTTGAAGTAAACAATCCACAATTGAAAACAATAAAGTATTCACAGTTCTAAGGTTTTTATTATTAGTAAAATAAGGGAATATTTATAGGGTAGAATGATGAAGGACATATGTTAGGGGTATTTGTGGTAATCACAATATTCTCAGCATGCCTAGCCAACAAAAAGGGATATCCACGATGGTCTTGGCATGCCTAGATGACAAAAAGGGATATCTATGATGGTCTCAGCACGCCTAGCCAACAGAAAAGAGATATTGGTTCATTTAGAGAAATATTCCAGCTGATATTCATGAGGAATAGCATAACTAAATCACTATTTGTATCAGCCCACATGTTGGCTACCAAACCTGACGATTTCCCATAAGTAATTACCCATTTTGAGTCAATTTACTCATCTCCAAATAGTCAGTAACAATCCCTGACAAAATTTTAACTGTAATTATCATTGGATATGATCCTAAGAGAATTTTGATTAACCATTTAATCGGTGATTATTGCCAAAGAGATGGAATAATCAATCATTGTCTCAAAGCTTAATCAATAAGCTAAATTAAATAGATTACCCAATTATTTTAAATTAATTGAAGCTTAGATAATTTTCAATCTGGATAATGTGGTCATATAAATTTCACACATCCCCCCACTTGACCAGATTAATTCTAAAATGTCTTCATCAAATTCTTATACAAATGAATCTTATCTAGTCTGAACAAAGCAGACGCCTCCCATTTTTGAGTGATGTCATGAACTGCCCAAAGAGGTATCCTTTCCAGTCCAGCTAGATCCAGCCCCCTGAGTCAACTTGATTTGGCAATCCCCTCTTCTGCTCTTCCCACAACAATGCCATTTTCCAAAGAGGGGACAGGGTTGGCTGTTTCATCATTAAACTCTTATTCATCTATCCCTCATTCTCTTGTCGCTGAGCTCAAATTGAGGCATTACTGGATTTGGCTCCCATTGTTCTAATTCCAGTAATTGCCCTTGAGCCTAACAAAGTGATTTCTCCCAACTTGGATCAATCTTTCCTAATCTAGTCAGATTTTCTTCCCGAGTTCCTTTTTTGAATTGGCCAATTTTATCAACCAACTATCTTGTCTACCAAATTGAAAATTGGTAATGACAAGCACGTTGAACTTCCATACCATGAACTACAGGGTAAATTGACCAAGACACTTAATATCTCTTTCTCGCCTTGTGACCTTGATAATCTACTCGTTCAGGATTCTGCCTCCTTTGCACTCTGATTTTCAGGGCAAGTACTTCGCACATGGGCTACTCCACTCCCACATTGCCAAATTTTCACCTTTCCTTTCCCTTCCGGTTTCAGGAGGCCTGCAGCCGCCTTCAAGACGCTGTTTGCTGCCTGCATGATTACTTCACAACTGGGACTATCTGGTGATATCTTCCATTAAATTACAATAATCGATGGTATGGTTCAGCAGCCACCTGCGCATTTCCCTTGTTTGCTGTTTACTCATATGCCAAGTGTTTTTGATGAAGCCCATCGTCAAGCACTCTGGACACAGCTTCTGGCGCCTGTGCCATATTGAGATTACATGGATTTATTTGCAGATTGCATATTCTTGCATTGCTGTTTTCTCCCCAATCTGGGGGTTTCCCAACTTGCTAAACTAGACGTCCCCATCACTCTTCCCATCATTTCTTTTTCGCAGAATCCACCTTAAGTTCAAAGAACTTGGTTTCAGCTTGCTCTATCCCTTGCAAGTATCTGATCTCAGATTGACTTTGGTGACCTTTTTCACAACATTGTCATTCAACTTCCCTTCCCCCAGAGGCGTCAAAGAAGAGCTCACAATTTTGTAACCTGAGGCATAAAAATAAGGAATAAAAAAAATTTAAAATAGCTTTTTTTTCTTTTTCCTTTTTATTTCCATTTTTTATTATTTTTACTTTTTTTAATACCATTTTTTAAGAAATTTGCTGTGTACTCTATTAATCACACAATCATCAGATATATTTTTGATTGTGTAGGCATCATTTGCCATTTTTGCAATAACCTCAAATGGTCCCAACCATAACACATCTAGCTTATTTCAGCGACTAAACCATTTGTATCACAATAGGCTACTTGATCTCCAATGGTAAATTCCTAAAAGTGGATTGAATCTTATTATCAGCTTTTTTGGCCTGAATCCTTCTCTTGATCATCGTATCACAGGCTTGAGATTGGAGATCTACTATTATGTTCATGGGTCAATATAAATATTTATCCGCGCTCATCCCCAGAGTCAGCTCCATTGCTGAATAGAGAATTGGCGGGAATGCTCTCTCTATGCCCATAAAATAATTTGAACGGCATTTTCCCATTGACAAATGGAAACTGATATTATACACAAAAGTTACTGAACTTAGATAAGAATCCCAAGATAATGCTTTACCTGAGATCAGCTTCTTTAGCATAGCAGCAAGTGTCACATTGAAACATTCCACAACTCCGTTCATTTCAGGCAATAGGGTGCGGACACCACCCCTTAATTCCCATTAGTTTATTCAGGTGTGGAATTATGAATGAGGTAAAATTAGTCCCATTTTCGCTCAGAAACACTTGAGGACACCCATGTTGGTATACCACCTGCTCCAGGATGAATTTGGTGGTACTTAGGGCATCTTCTTGACTCAAGGCTTGAGTTTCAACCCATCTCATAAGGTGGTTGATTGCTACTATCATGTAACATACACCACCTGTACTCGTACTTAGTAGCCCCATAATGTCAATTAAAACAGTGTGCCATGCAAACCCTGGCTTCACTAATTGGTAATTTGTAACGTTCTTATGTGGCTTATGGATCTGACATTCCATGCAACAGGTGATATAATCAGCAACGTCAAAACTCAGGGACTCCCAATAGTAGTATTGCCGGATATGTTTGAGTGTCTTCTTTAACCCACCATGTCTGACGACCTTGTGGGTGGCCCAAATTATCTCAGTACAAACCAATGGTTTCAGAAATAAAAGCCTCTTTTTGTTCGCTATTTTGAATAATTGTCCATTAATGAGCTTGGTATTTTACATTGCCTTCTTTAATTCTTTTTAATTTTGATTGGCTCTTCCTGAAATTCCCCATGGATCATTCGCTCAAATAGGTCATCATCATGATCTTGCATAGCAAAAATGGTTGGCAACCTAGACAGACCATCAGCGTTCTGATTCTTATCTCCTGCCCGATGTTCTATCTCAAAGTCATAGGCCTATAACTTCAAAGCCCACCGCACTAATCTCCCTTCTGGTTCTTTAAGGTTATGAAGCCATTGAGAGAGGCATGGTTGGTCACAACATTAAAGTTTGTTCCGTGGATATAGACTCAAAACTGCTTGCATGCATAGATAATAGCAAGATACTCTCACTCCATAACCATATAGTTTCTCTCAGCCTTTGATAGTGTTTGGCTGACATATGCCATGGGGTGTTCATCCCCCTTGTCATCTACTTGGCTAAGGACGGCTCTTATTGCCATCAGCAATGCATCCAATTGAATAATGAATGGATTCTCAAAATTTGGATATTTTAAAATAAGACTCATCATCAAGTATTTCCTTAATTCATTAAATGCAAGTTGAGCCTCATCACTCCAGACAAATCCCTTCTTTGATTTCTTAATAGGTGGAAAAGTGGCTCAGCAATTTTTGTGAAATCCTTAATGAATTGGCAATAATAGCTGACCATTCCGAGGGAAACTTGAATATTGTGTACACTCTTAGGGGATCAACATCCGATTAATTATTTCTATCTCTTAGACTTGGGGCTTAAGTCCCTCAGCATTAATTACAAATCCTAAGTATTCTAATTCCTCTTTAAAGAAATGGCATTTTCTTGGCTTGATTTTGAGATTCGCAAAGCCAGTCACTTGAATACTTCCTCAAGATGTTGTAAGTGATCAGTAAATTTCGGCTGAATACATTAATGTTGTCCAGATAGACGAGGACACAGGACAGCTTCAAATCCGACAAAATCATGTCCATAGCCCGTTGAAATGTTGTGGGGGTGTTGCATAAGCCTTGAGGCATCCTCATCGGCTGGTACAACCCCTGCGCTGTGATAATAGCACACTTCTCTTGGTCTTCTGTGGGCATGTCTATCTGCCAATATCTGGAGATTAAGTCCATGGCGGAGAAAAACTTGTCTCCTCCTAACCAATCCAGCGCGTCATCAATCATAGGCAGGGGGTATGAGTCCTTTTTGCATGATTTAACTAACCGACAGTAATCTATTATAACTCAATTCAAACCATCTTTCTTCTTAACTATTAATATAGGGCTTGCCCATGGGCTGGATGATGGTATGAGCATTCCATGCTTTAAGAGTTTTTCAACTACTTTGGTGACAACTGCCTCTGCCACCCTGGACTATCAAATTGGACCATCTTCCCCACTTTTGACTCGGTGTAAAACACCCTTCACACACCTGAGATCATGGTCATCCTGCGCGAAAATAACTAAGTATTTCTCAAATAAGGCCAGAGCTTCATCTTTATGACCCTTCAATAAACCAGATAACCAATCCCATTCGATTAGCATATGAATATTCCTGTCATTTTCTTTTGGAAGTCCCAATTTGTCCAATTTTACAAATTTGTGGAAGGAATGAATCTCTGATACTGGTTTTAGTTGGGCAAATGCGACCACCTGATGTTGTTTGACCTTTATTGGAGATTTTCCCAGATTGGCTAAAAGAACCCAAATCTCCTCATGACCAGAGATTAAAATTCCTGGGGCTACCCAAGGTTCTATCCTTGATTGTTGCCAAGGAACTTCAATTTCTGAATATAAATGCTTCAGGATCTCCATATTCAGTCCA
Organism: Massospora cicadina; assembly: GCA_022478985.1. NCBI lineage: Eukaryota > Fungi > Entomophthoromycota > Entomophthoromycetes > Entomophthorales > Entomophthoraceae > Massospora > Massospora cicadina. The sequence goes on from JAKSZP010018724.1 coordinate 34,547, forward strand.
GTCTCCACGATTTTCTGCATTCCCAGTTTAATTATGACATCTTCCTTAGAATGTATTAGAATCCTACAATTCTCGTTCACATATTTAGGTAGTCTCTGTGCTTTTCTTCTGGCTAATTTGTAACCAATAGGTAGTATTCCATCCTTATAGACTAAATTGATGAAATTATTCCATCTACTGAGGGGTGCTTTCCCCTTGCATTGATAGACCAGCGGCAATGTTTGCCCCAGAATCATCAAAGTGTCTTCCTCAAAGTCACATTTGACCCCATACTTTTGCATGAAGTCAGTGCCAATGAGTATGTCATAATTCTGGTTAGCTAGAACAATCGCTGGCACTGATATTACCAAGGATCCAAACCATAGCGGTAGAGCGCTATAAGCCCCACAAGAAGTTGTAGAGCCAGGGCCTGCCATCCCGTACTGCTTCTGGTGCTCCAAATCCGGTTTGGCCTTTAATTTCTTTACTAATTTGGTCAATACTATATTGATTGGCGCTCCACTTTTGATTATTGCTCTGATGGGGATTCAGTTCACCAATATATCTGTATACATGCACTCAGAAAAATAAGATAAGCTATTGTTTACTGCATGTATAAAAAATTCATTAGCCAAATCCAGGGTATGAATTAACTGAGCTGATATATCAGGGAATGTTTCCCAAATTGTACCAATTGGAATTGATACATTAACTCCGTCTAAATTGGTATTCAATAAATCCATCTCATCTTCAGCATTTTGGACCTTCTCCTTTATCTGTTGGGAATATGGGCGAGCTACCTCCTGTATAATTTTGAGGGGCAATCTCCTTCAATTTCAATCTCATTATTGTGTTAACATCTTGGTACACGATCTGATGAAGGGGATCTAATTCAGGCTCATCCGCAAATAGATCTGACTTGTCCAAACCATCTGATTTATCCAGGGGAACTTGGTTACCTGTGGTTCTAGACTGTTCCACATCTAGACTGCATGGTCTTTTCCCTGCCCATCGGAAGTTTCCTGTTTATCCTTATTCTGGACTAAGTTAACCTGATCCTTTGGCTTGCGTTGTCCACAGTTATTGGAGAAATGACCAGGCTGTCACACTTATTGTAAGTTAAATGAGGCTTGAATGGTCTAGCTCCTTCGTTCTGTTTATCTTGATTCCCACAATTATTGAAATCTCTGGATTTGTCGGGGAATAGTCCTGGTCCCCTATTATCCTTTGACTGGTTATTTGGCTTGTATGTCCAATTTGGTGCATCAAACGTTGCTGATAGAACCTTTAGGTGTTCTACCATTTGAGCAATGGTGTATTTACTGGTCAAAGTGGATGCCATCATTCATTACAATTCTTGATGAGAGCGCAATGTGTTCTGCATCACAATTCTCCCTTTAAAATTGGTCATCATGTTGGCCCTATTGAGGATCTGTGCTTCCTCATAGAAATGATCAGTGAATGCACCTACTGTTTATATCCTTCTTAAATTGAATGCCCATGAATTCTTGTTTCTGAGCTTCCATCCTATCTGGACTACCAAATTCGGTCAGAATCGCCTCCTTAGCCTCCTTGTAACTCCAGTTTTCCCCATGAAGGTAAGGCAAAACTAGGTTTTGGCATAAAGTATCAAGACAATTCATGACAGTGACGGCTTTTTGTTGGTCACTATAACTGTACATCATCATTTTGAATAACTGGAAGAAGGCAGGTGCATTATCCTGATGGAAAGTGGTCATCTTCGGAGTACTCTTGAAATCTTCAACAATGATTGGTCCAGCACTTCTAATCAGGATTTGAGTGGACGCTGGAGTTGCTTTAGGTGTTACTTAAGGAAGTGCCACAATGGTTGGGGGCATTTCCCAAACAGATTGTATGGTGCTGTCAGCGATACTCTCTGCTTCAATGGATGACAATTCCTCCTCAAATAAATTCGCCACATGGTACTCATCCCATGAACAATTACACTTAGAGTCTTCAAGGTCATCCAATCATCTCAGGATTTTATCTTCCCAAGCCAAGTGTTTTCAGTCATTTTCCTGAAGTTGATGATTTTTATCAATTTCTTCTTGTAAAGTTGCTTTCAGGGTTTTGACTTCTTTATGAAGCTTGCCCTCTCAGGTTTGGATATTAAATAAATGCTCATACAATTCACAGTTCTCTTTTTCGTATTTGGACATTTCATCATCTATTTTGATTACTTTAAGCTTTAAGGAATCTAATTCAGAATGAGTGCCGACTGTAAAGCGTTCTTATTGAAGATTTCTTATTCTGTGCGAAGCTTATCAATTTTGGCTCTCATCTCTTTGTTGAGTCATTTGAATTTTCTTTCCATATCATTGATGGTACTCTTAATTTCCTGTCTTCCTTTGACTAAATAAAGCATGACTGTGTGAGTTTTGGTGTTGGCTGCAGCCATTGGCAAAGCTGCCTCCTGAGCTCAAATCAAATCAGTGATATTTAATTCAGCTAATCAGCAGTACTTATCCACATCATGTTTCCATTGGTAATTAAACCCAATTTGGTTGATAATCTCCTCAACTATCCCCCAAAGTTTTGTATTCAGCTCAGCCACCACATTCTTTATTTGGGTGTTTGATTGTTGGACACACTGTGATGTGGAATCCAAACCAGCGCGAATCTGCTGAAAACTGATGTCTAATTGTCACATCAGCGCTTGCTGTTGTACGCTGTTGTTTTGAGTATACTCAACAAGATCGGCGATCACTGCCTGCTGCCATACTTGAATGGCTCTCATGTTTTTGGTAGTTGGCTGTATATTTGATAATATAATTGCTGATATTACCAATGCTCCGCAAATATTCTATTAATGTTGAAGTGTTCATATTAAGGAAGTTTTCAAAGTGTTGTCTTAGCTCTTCCTGATTGGTAGTGTGGTGAAATAATCCACAGCTTCGGTCTAAAGTATCAGTTGGCAAAGTTTGGAATCCTCTCATTAGGATATCACTAATACTGGATATATTTTCTTGGATTTGCTCCAAAGCGCAGTTTGTAAATTGTTACGGCATTCTCATTTACTCCAATTGTTTATAGATGGATGTATTGGGGATCCACCAGCATTCCAGCCTCTAATTGGATATTTCCCTGGTGGTCTGCTGATGATCCTGGTTCTTCATTTCTTCAATGTTATATATTAGTTAGATAATTTGGTGTTATTATTTTCTTATAAACTCGACTCAACCCCTGTAGTGAGCACCACATGTAAAAACTGCGGGGTTTTCACTGATGCACAGGTTTGCTACACTACTGACTCTGGGAATAAATACGAATTTGCTTATTGTATGGAGACAATTAGCCTATTCAAGTTTGGATAAATGGGCAGCTTCAGCCCTACTCTGGCAATATAAAGGTTCAAGTGACTTTGGCCTCATTATGGCAATATATAATGATTCAGGTGACTTTGACCTCACTCTGGCGTTGACACTTAGACAGGAAGTACTTATTCACAACTTCACTTTGAAGTAAACAATCCACAATTGAAAACAATAAAGTATTCACAGTTCTAAGGTGTTTATTATTAGCAAAATAAGGGAATATTTATAGGGTAAAATGATGAATGACATGTGTTAGGGGTATTTGTGGTAATCACAATATTCTCAGCATGCCTAGCCAACAAAAAGGGATATCCACGATGGTCTTGGCATGCCTAGCTGACAAAAAAGGGATATCTATGATGGTCTCAGAATGCCTAGCAGACAGAAAAGAGATATTGGTTCAATTTCAGGAAATATTCTAGTTGATATTCATGAGGAATAGTGTAATTGGATCGCTATTTGTATCAGCCCACATGTTGGCTACCAAACCTGGCAATCTCCCATGAGTAAATACTCATTTCAAGTCAATTTACTCATCTCCAAATAGTCAGTAACAATCCCTGACAAAATTGTAACTGTAATTATCATTGGATATGAACCTAAGAGAATTATGATTAACCATTTAATCGGTGATTATTGCCAAAGAGATGGAATAATCAATCATTGTCTCAAAGCTTAATCAATAAGCTAAATTAAATAGATTACCCAATTATTTTAAATTAATTGAATCTTAGATAATTTTCAAGCTGGATAATGTGGTCATATAAATTCCCACAAGAGGGCAGCATCATGTCATTTCTATATGTCTATGAATCTGCCATGGATTGCACAACAGATCATTAAAAAATCAAGCACATCCTCCCTTGCTTGAGACACATGGTGCAAGAGATCATGGTTCATAGAATTACCAAACTCAGCACCTGGGCTGAGGTTAAACAAACGCTTATTGGAGAATTTGACTCCCACAGAGTATGAAACGGCAAAAACAATCCTTTATATGCCTTATCCTGAAAGAGGAAGGATTGATACCCTCTTTTTTGAGCGATTTTGTAGTGAAGCTCAACCTCTGTTGCTGGCAAACATTCTACCTCTATATGTCGCCATTGCTGCTATTTTGGCAGGTTTAACGCATCATCCCTCTTTGGCGCTGCATATACTTCAATCAAGTGCACCTTTAAAAATGTACGGGATATCAAAGAGGCTTTGCTACCAGTGGCTGTTATATATGAACTTGACCCTATTCAAGGAGCTCTGAGGCAAACATCTATTCTGACACCTCTAACCTCGCCTTTGGTTATCTCCCCTTGGAAACCTTCTCCTGCGGAATTGCCATCCAAAAAAGCTTCCTCATATCATAAATATAGCTAGCTGATAATAGCTTTGGTGGGGCAGTGCACCCCTTTATCTCCCGCTCAAAAAAGTCAGTTGATGAAGGCAGTCACCCCTTTACCTTGCCTTAAGATCATCTTTTGTCAGCCAATGAGCCTCTCCAAGTGGTTTCAAAACTGGCTTCTTAGCCTAAACCTCTCTCTTGAGTGCCATTTGCCCCCACTCCTGATGGGTTTAATGACCATTCACAATGCTAAACCGCCTGTTTCCAAAAGCACACAGCTTCTGATCGACCCAAAGCTGTCATAGTTGAAGCACCACTTCCACGATGCTATCCTCTTTGGTATCTCCTCCTACCATCTCAAGCTTAAAACCTGTAGCCATGGAGCAGCCCAAACCCCATGCATCAAAGGCTAAATTTAGAGCCATAACTATCGCAAGATCTCCTCAAAAGTTACCCAAGTAAACCAGAGACCCCAGGACCTCCCCTGCAACAAGGGAATCTATAACCTTTCCTCCCCATCAATGGAATCATTGACGTACATTTAGAATCCCTCTGACGTTTAATATGAAGGGGTTGTGAAGATGTTTGTCATTGTGTCCAAGGAGCCCCAGGTGAAGTGGAGGTATCTAACCAATTGAACCTGGAAAGAGTGGATATGGCTTGTATAACCCGCAAAACATAACTTTATCAGGTGCTGATAGGTCTAGAGGTTATTGATACCACCAGAGACGCTGACCAGCTCATTGCCACAATGGTCTAATCCACTCAGAGTGTGTATACAGTGCAGTATATTCTGGATAAATTGCCTGAAACTTCTAAACGCCTTGCTTTTACGTTCCAGCTGAAGGAGGTCCTCGCTATATCCCCAACTTGGGTGAAACTTTAACAAAAGTGGAGTTTGGTGTCAACAGAGTATGAGTTATTGCTATTTTTGACATCGGATCACCCGTGAACGTTGTATCATCAAAGCTTATGAAAAAATGAAGCTGGCCACTGACCTTGACTATACTCAGGAGTTTGACACTGATGGTCTGACCAACACTCGCGCTATTGAGGCCTACTTATTCTTAACAATCTGACTTGGGAAACTCCTCCTCTCAGCCCCTGAAGTGGCCTGAGTTAACAATACCTATAACATGCTCATTGGTACCCAGTTTATACTCGAGTATGATGGGATTATCGATCTGAAGGAGGGCTATCTCTCCCTGCTTAACTACAAGGTTCCCCTGAATTTGGACAACAATGAGATTAATAAAAAGGAATACGCTTTCATGGTTGAGTATCCTTTCTCTGCCTTATCCTTATGCTACACGATGACATGGTGGAATGAAAAGATGCTGCTTGAATCAATGGACGCCCTCAAAGGGATTCCGTTTTATGCAATCAAAGAGGTCTTGATTAAAGTGGGTGAACAAATGGTTATTGACACCAAGATTACCCTTCAATTCCTCACAACTGCCTGCTGCACATAACTAGCTCAATGAGATCAGTCCCTTAGAACCACGTGTACTACCAGGTATCCTAGACCCAGTTTACCAAAATCCTATCAGTATGTTAATGGGTAAGCTTACCAGTGAGTACATTGTCATAATGAAACACCAGGAGATTGGGAAAGGTATGCTGTCAACAGTTAAGGAGATTAATCAGATCCACTGCATTGGGTCTATGTCAGACATGGGCCTACCTGCTGAGAAAACATTATTTACCTTGCCCAAAGTTCATAATTCTGAGGATCTATCACCTACAGAGCTTAATAAAGTTAATAGTTTATTGGAGTCTTACAGTGACATAGTCTCTAAAACTGAGGCTGGCTATGGTCATGTGAAGGGTTGGAGTCATACCATTTGCGTTGGAGATGCTAGTCCCACCCACTCCAAACCTTATTGTAAATCAAAAGTTGAAGAGCAACATATGAGGACGGAGCTAAAACAGCTACTAGATGCTGGACTACTGGCACCCTCACAAAGCCCATGGTCGTCACCTCTCCTCCTTATAAAAAAGAAAAATGGCTTTCATCAGGTTGTGATGGACTAACGCAGGCTAAACAACCTTAAAAGAAGGCTAGCTATCCTATAGCTTGCATCGATGACACCCCAGCTCAGCTCTCTGGATCTAAATTCTTCTTGGACATGGACTTATCCAGCGGCTATTGGCAGATGGATCTCTTTAACTAAGATCAGGAGAAATGTGCTCTGATTTGCAGCGAAGGTCTATTATAGCCAACTGATTACCATAAGGTTTGTGCAAAGCTCTTGCAACTTTCCAGCGAGACATGGGCCACATCTTGAAGGAACTCAAGCTAAGTTGCATCAGCGTTTATCTTGATGACATAACGGTGTTCTCTAAGATCTTTAATGAAAATCTTGAGCACTTAAAAGAACTCTTTAGACGCTTACGTCAGACAATCTTAAATTAAAGCCCTCCAAGTGCACTTTCTTCCAGAAAAGTTAAGTTTCCTTGGGCACGCCATCTCACTGGACGGGATTCAACCCCTCCAATAGAAATTATGAGGATATATCCATAATGCCTGCTTCAAAACCCTGCGCAATATCCAGGTATTCTTAGGCATGATGGGGTATTACCACCAATTTATCCATAAATTCTCTCAGCTGAGTAATCTTCTTGTATGGCTATTGGCTAAGAACGTCCCTTTTCATTGGGGAGATAAACAAAAGGCCGCCTTCAAGACACTAAAGCAGGTGTTTCAAAATTGCCCTATCCTGCGCCACCCTAATTTATGGTAAACTTTTCCTTCTGTTTACAAATGCTTCTGACTACGCTGTTGGAGCCATTATTAACCCAATTGGATGATAATGGTGCGGATCATCCCATCTCCTATTTCAGTAGGATGTTATCCAAGGCTGAACGCAATTACAGTGTTACCAAAAAAGAGTGCTTTGCAATCCTGATGGCTGTAAAATATTACCGCCCTTTTTTATATGGAACTTCCAGCACATCAGTCACTGACAACATCTCCCTGAAGTAATTTCAAAATATGAAAGATCACACTTGGCGGTTGACTCGCTGGGCCTTAAAGCTCCAACATTATGATATGAAGACTGAGCACCAAGCTAGGACTTTTTATGAACGTTGATGGTTTGACTCGGCTGCCTATTATTCACTTGGATAATAGTGAAGCATAGAGGCTGCATAATCTCTTATGACCCCTGACGCCTGGGAAGATGAGGATGAACCCGTCCATAAAATGTTAGTCTGACACTCTCACAACACCAAGGTGGAAAGCAGAAATTTTCATAAGAAAGTAGGGGTGAATTGGTTGCCTTATCTTTGACCTTCCAAGAGAGTTCCCATAATCATGGAGGTCCATTCTATGCTGGGCACAGTGGAGTGCGTAAAATTTATGAGTGGGTGATGGAACGATACTACTGGGAGGGAATTATGGGGTCTATCATTGAAGTGCTGGAAACTTGCCAAATATGCAAGGAGCAATCCAGCTACAAACTCAAGTATCAATACCAACCCACCACGCCTCAACGACTATTTTATATAATAAATCTGGACGTGGCAGGTCACTGCCTAAGGCTACCAGTGAAAATCGCTATATCATGGTAGGTATTGATCACTTCACCAAATGGGTTGAAGCGGTTGCTCTTCCTGCCCAGACCTCTAAAGCTACTTCCACCTTCCTCCACCAACATATTTTCAAACGGCATGGTTGTCCCCAGGTCCTACTATGTGACAATGGGAAGAATTGAACATCGTGGGTGGTAAAGCTTTTGGCTACTTCCATGGGGACGCAGCAACTATTCTTAGCCCCCTAAAATCCCTCACAAATGGTACTGTGGAAAGAGAAAATGGAACCCTGATTTCCATATTACAGAAGATGGACAGCTCAGATCCACTACATTGGGATCAGTCTTTATCTAATGCCCTTATGGCTTACCGTATCAGCTACCATTAAGTCCTTAAAATGTCTCCCTTTCACATATTATATGGTTGGGAACCAGGAGTATCAGCCCTGTTAGCAAATCTGTCTTCTCTGGTAGGACAGATGATCCTTAAAAAGCCTTGAAAAGGTTGTCACAACACATCATCCAGCTGCAGTCTGATGCCATGACTAACCTAGCTAAAATGGTAACTAAAGGAGGGGTAGCAGCAAATGATCATAAGAAGCCTCTCCCTTCCTTTTAAGTGTCAGATTTAGTGTTGTATTACCACGATCATATCACTTTTAGGGGTTAGAAGCTCGGGTTTATTTGGGAAGGCCCTTTTGTAGTCACTTATAAGCGAGAGGAGGAGTACTTTATTAAGTCCCTTACTATCAGAGTTACTATCAACCAAGTCCATGGCTAGTTCCTGTGCCCTTATTCTCCCCTAACACTCTTAAAGGTGGTAATGTCGGACAATTAAAAGTATGATATTGTAATATAAGTGTATCAGTTTAAAATATGGATGAAAATAAGGATGGAATCGGCCAAAAAGACCCTGGCTATTTCTCAGTGGAACCCTTTGAATTTGTTGAATTTTTGGCTTAAAAGGAGGCTCGCTGGTGCTTTGTGCCTCAAATCCAACAATAAATGTGAGGGGCTTTTCTCACCACTTGTATGAAAATAATTAAAACAAATAAATATGAAGAATGGTTAATTTTTATAATATTTTATTGGGCGCCGCATGGAAGTAAAAGAAAGTAACCCCTTAATAAATTGATAAAAGTATTGAAAACGTTGAGTCTCGACGTTTGTATGGCTTGGGAATTTTTAAATTTAGTAATATGTGATTCTAGCCTATTGAAGCTCGGAAAACTCGCTTAATTTAGGCTGGGTGATGAATGGGGAATTAATTTTTGGTAATTTGTGCCTGTAAGTTAATGATTTAATCTACTTAAGCAATCTTCATTTGAGAATATTATTTCACATTGGGGGGACCCCCGCCACACCTATAAAAGGGGTGGTCTCCACATAGGTACTTGAATGGACCTGGTCATGGCTGGGGGTGTACCATCCGATGGACGCCCATGGTCTGCTTCATGGTCAGAGTAATCCAACTGCTGGATATTAATTTAATTTCCCCCAGAGGATTTGAAATCAGGTTACCCTAAATTTCAGGGTTCCACTGAGAATTGGACAGGGTCTTTTGGTCTATAAAATCATCATTTAAATGTAATTTGATCTCATTTTTATCAGGGACTAATAAATGTCCGACATTTCCCCTTTTTGGCCGATTTTGCCCCAAAACATTCTTATCATGAAGCCTGGAGGGAAAATTTCTGACATCTCCCCCTCAAGAATGTTGGGGGGAAGAATAAGGACGTAGGAAGCAGCCATCTACCCAAATAATAGTGACTCCAGAAGTGAGGGATTTGATTAAATACTCATCCTCTCACTTGTATGTAATTGAAAATGGCCCTTCCAAGATTGAACCAGGCTTCTCACTTCTAGGAGGCTGCCGTTGTGATAGTATAATACCAATTCAGCTACTTGGAATGAAGGGAGAGGGACACGGAGCTCATTAGCTGCTTCATCTTATTTTGTGACCATCCTAGTTAAGTTAGTCATAGCTTTTGCTTGTAGTTGGATGATGTGTTGGGCCAACTTTTTCGTGGCTTTCTCTGGGTCAGTTCTTTCAGTAAAAATATCTTTTTCTAGTAAAACTGGTACCCCAGGTTCTTTGCCATACAACACATGGAGAGGAGACATCTTTGGGATGTGATGATAAAAGAATTTGATAGTCTATGAGGGCACTGGGTAAAATAAAGATCCCAGTGGAGAGGGTCTGGATTGGCCATTTTGCAAAGTATGGAGACTAGGGCTCCATTAACTCTTTCTAAAGCACCTTTGTGGATGGTTATAAGGGGCTGAGAAGGGTTATTGTGCTCCCATGGAGGTGGCAAGGAGCTTCACCACTCAGGAAGTAAATTTTTTTCATTTCACATAAGAGGACCTGGGGACACCCATGCCAGGTGAAAATGTATTGGCGTAAGAAGTTGTTCGTGCCTTAAGCAGTTTGATCAGGGAGAGCTACAGCTTCAACCCATTTGTTGAAATGATTAATACCAACTAAGATATAGCGAAGGCCACCTGTGGTCTGAGGGAGAGGACCTACCACATCCATCTTATGGTGTATAAAGGTTGTTGAGGCGTCGCCAGTTGATATTGATTTCGAGCCTTGAAGCTGGATTGTTTCTTACAAGTCAGGCATTCATCCAAGACTTTGGTTATGGTTTCCAAGATGCCCTCCCAGTAGTATTAATCTTTCACCTACTCATATGTTTTGCATACTCCGCCTTGCCTCATGATAGTGTGTGATTCCAAGATGACAGGAACTCGCTCTGAAGGCCTGAGATAGGGCAACCAATTTACTCCTACTCTTTATATAGCTTCCCATTTTCTACCTTGGTGTCGCGGGAGTGTTGTTGAAGCATTTTTTATGGGTTCATTTTCATCAGCCATGAATCTGAAGTAATGAGGAGATTGTGTAGCCTCTCCGCTTCACTATTGTCTAAGCGAAGAACAGGCAGCTGTGTTAACCCATCTACGTTTATGTGGCGCGTTACTGCCTAATGCTCAATAATCATATCATAATGCTGGAGATTCAGAGCCCAGATAGCCAACTGCCCATGGGGTCCCTCATATTCTGAAGCCACTTTAGAGAGGCGTGGACTTAACTACTTTGAAGGGAGGCCCATACAGGAATGGACGGTAGTTTTTCACTTAGAGCAGGACAGCCAAACACTTCTTCTCCGTGACGCTGTAGTTGCGCTCAGCTTTAGAAAGCATTTTGCTAAAGTAAGACACTAAATGATCAGCTCCACGCTCATCCAATTGAGCCAAGATAGCTCCAACAGCGTAGTCAGAGGCATCCATGAACAACATGAAGGGTTTGCTGTAGTCAGGGTGGCGGAGTATTGGTCTTTTTTGTAATAGCGCCTTCAGGGTCTCAAAAGCGGCTTTTTGTTAAGCACCCCAATGGAAGGGGGTATTCTTAGTTAAGAGGCGGACGAGGGGCTCACTGAGATGAGTGAATCTTGGGATAAATTTATGGTAATATTTCATCATACCCAAAAATATCTGGATGTTGTGAAGGTTTTTGGTGCAGGCATCTTGGATATTACTTTGACTTTATCTTGTAGAAGTTGAATTCTGTCTTGAGAGATGGCGTGCCCAATAAAATCCAGCTTCTACTGAAAAAAAATCTCACATGGAGGGCTTTAGTTTGATATTATATGCCCGCAAGCATTTAAACACCTCCTTTAGATGTACAAGGTTTTCATTGAAATTCTTAGAGAAACCTGTAATATTATTGAGATAGACAATGACGCAGCTTAATTTTAGATCCTGCAAGATATAATCCATTGCATTCTGGAAATTGTTGGGCGCGTTGCACAACCCTTGCGGAAGTTGGGTAGGTTGGAAGAGACCATCCCTGCAAATAAAAAAACATTTCTCCTGGTCTTGTGGAGAAAGGTCCGTTTGCCAATATTTGCTAGCCAGGTTTATGGCGGAGAAGTACTTATACCCAGAGAGTTGGGCCAGAGCATCATCAATGCGAGGGATAGGGTAACTATCCTTCTTGGTGAGGTTGTTTAATTTGTGGTAGTCCATCACTAACCAATGACCTCCATTTTTATTATTTATTAATAAAATTGAGGATGACTAAGGGTTTTGGGATGGCACCAGCAATCCAGCATCTAACAGCTATTTAAGCTCCATCCGCATCTGTAGCTCCTCAACTTTATTGATTTGTGATAGGGCTTGGAGCGAATGGGTTTAGCATCTCCAATGTCAATATTATGCATCCACCCCTTCGTGTGCCCATAGTCATTGTCATATCTGGAGAAAATGTCAACTGTAGGCCTTGAGCAGGGTGTGGACTTTATCCAGCTCTACTGGAGTCGGTTCATCGGAGATATGAACAAAAAGTAGGGTACATATGGATTGATCGGTGGGCAAGCCCATTTATGCCATAGAATCAATACAGTGGACTTTCTTGATGTCCTCAATGGGTATCAGCAAACCTCTTCCGATTTCCTGATGCTTTTTTACCACCATATCCTTCTTAATGAGATTCCTTAGCAAAAAATTAATAGGTCGCTGATAGGCGGGGTCTAACACGCCTGGCAAAATTCTGGTCTCTAAAGGACTAACTCCCCTATGCTAATGAGTGCAGTAGGCAATTATGTGGGATTTTCATGATAACCTTCATGTCCACTACCCTTTGTTCCCCATCATTAATGACCACCTCTTCAGAAGCATAGAAAGTGATACCCTCCAGGGCGTCCACTGAGGGAGGCAACAGTTTGTTATTCCTTCCCGCTGTGGTGTAATGTAGGGATAAAGCGGAAATTGAATACTTAACGGTGCAAACGTAATCCTTTTTATTGAGCTCATCATTAGATAGAATCAGAGGGACCTTGTAGTTAAGCAGGGATAGATAGCCTTGCTTCAAATTAATAACAACTTCATATTCAAGCATAAATTGGGTTTTAATGAGTCAATCGTAGGTGTTATTAGTCAAAGCCATTGCTGGAGCTGACAAGAGGAGCTTACCAAAACAAATGGAGAAGAATAGGCTCCAATAGCGGGGTATTGTTTGGGCCCGCAGTTTCAAACTCTTGAGTGTAGTCAAGGTCAGGTCTAGCTTAATTTTCATAATGAGTTTGGTTGACACAAAATTCACTGGGGACCCAGTGTCAAGGATAGCTTTAACCCACATTCCATTTACGTGACCTCCACTTTAGTTAAAGTACCACTTAAGGAGGTGAGAAGAGAGAAACCTCTTTTATGTGAAAAGTGGAGGCCAGTCGTTTGGCCATTTCAGTCATTTCTCCTGGATTGTCTGCAGGGTATAAACGCACTGGGTAGGTTGAAGAAATGTGGCAATGAGCTGGTCAGCATCACTGGAAGTGTCAATAATCTCAAGACCCCTTATCACTTTCCATAGATAAGTTTAATGAGGAAGCTTAAACCAATTCACTCTCTCTGGGTTCAATTGATCAGGTACCTCCACTTCACCTGGGGCTCCTAAAACGTAATGACCCACAATTTCATCACCCCCTCAGACTCGTCATTTGAGGGTTATCAATGCAGGTTAGGGAGCCCATAGGAGGTGGGGTAGGTTTAGGACTTCCCTTACGGGATGATAGGTCCTATGGTTTCTTCTCCACCTTATTAGCTTTTGGTAGAGGCGTTGGATTTACCACAGCTCAAGTTTCAACCTTTGAGGTAGGTGGTTTTTGCTGCCTCAGGGAGACAGGTTTCAAACCAGAGTTAGCAGATTGAGAGTTTGAGGGGATATCACCGTAGATGTGGATGTTTGACTTCAACAGCTATAGGTCGTGGGGGTTGTGTGCTTCTGTGACACAGGCGATGTAGCTTGTGTGATCTGATAAAGGGGTTTGGGCTTAGGAGCCAGTTATGGGACCGCACCAAAAAGCCACTCTGAAAAAGAAGATGAGCAAGGTAAAGGGGCGCGGCTTTCACCAGTGAGTCTCATGAACTGAAGATGATGGGGAACACTGCCCCATCATTGACATTACCAACTGATTATTGGTATGGAAAGAGGAAATAGTTGTGATGGCAACTCCATAAGAGCTAGTTTCCAGAGAGAAATAGTCATAGTAGATGCTAAATTGGGCGGATAAGCAGTATAGCTCATAGCTCCTTATGTAAGGTCAAGCCCATAGATATCTTTAACTGCTAATATAACTTCCTAGATATCCTGACAGTTTTAAACGTGCGCTTTACAGAAGAGAGATGCATCGCCAAGGAGGGATTAGATGTAAAGCCAGCCAAGATAGCTGCAATTGCATTATTGAGAGGGAGCATTTAGCAAGCAACAAAGGTTGAGCTTTATTATAGAAGCGCTTAACAAAAAGAGATGATCAATTCTCCCTCTTGCATTTTAAGGCAAATAAAGGCATGTTTTTGTCGCTTCAAACTTTGTTTAATGCCAAATTTAACCAGCGCTTGCTTAAACTCTTCCCAAGTTTTGAGGTTGACCATGTAGGGGACCATTCTTTCTTATGTTTTCCGATTTAAGCAAGGATAAATGTACTGTATTTTTTGTTGGCCAGTTGCTCCTTCCATAGCAGATTAATAAACATAAAGGAATGAGGCAATACTGCCCTCACCAAGTATATACTTGTCTCGCAGAGGGGTTTTCTTATAGTAGGGCATTGTAGTAAATGCTGCTCAATCCATTTAAGGCAAGATAGAGCACTAGCTAGCTGGAGTTCAATAGAGGCTAGCTGAGGGTTTATTTCCGTCGTTTTAGTGATTTTGTGGTGCTGATAACGCCAAATTCACAGTTTTAACCCCTGTAGTGAGCATTACTTGTTAAATTTTTGGCTTAAAAGGAGGCTCACTAGTGCTTTGTTCCTCAAATCCAACAATAAATGTAAGGGCTTATCTCATCACTTGTATGAAGATAAATGAAATAAATAAATATGAAGAATGGTATTTTTTATATTAGTTTATTATTGCCGCATGGGGGTAAAAGAGAGTATCACATTTATAAAATGATAAAGGTATTTAAAAGGTTAAGGCTCAACATTTGTTTGGCTTGAGAATTTTTCAAGTTTAGTAATATGAGATTCTAGCCTATTGAAGCTCAAAAACTCTCTTAATTTATTGTTGGGATTTTTGCCCGTATTCCCAGATGGCTAGATTACCAGGAATCGCTAGGGATAATTCCCTAATGTGAGGTTAATTGGAAATCAGTTGACCCTTATTTTTGGGTAACTATGTTTGGGGGATTTTAGGTTATTTGCCTGGTTGTATCTATCAGTGATCAATCTAAACGAATGCTTAAGATCTCTTCAGGAAGAATTGACAACAAAATAGGGGCATCTGATAGTTGATTAACTATCAGGTGTACTGATTGGGATTGGTCAGGTTTCATCACCAACTAATTGGGAATTTAAGGAGTAAGTTGCGAGGCAAGTGATGCCACCTGCAACTAGCAAATTGATCAGTTGGTTTGTGACCTGCCTTAATGGGTAACAAGTCCCATTACCTAAGCAGGTCACTTACCAAATATGGTTGGTTTGCTTGGATCGAGAGGAAAACATTAGGGACACGTTTTATGACTCTTTCCATTTTAGGTCTTGAAATTGCAAATGACAGAATCCTAGCCAGGATGTGGAATATGATTGCTGTCAAGATTAGGATGGGCGATTTAATGGCAACGGCTGCCGTTTCATTGAAGAGGTGTCAACCCAGGGTTGGGTGCCAAATACCTGACTATAATTCCCTAGAATTCACTAACAATAAAAAACACAGTATTAACCAGAGTTTAGTACAGAGTATACAGTAGATACTAGCCTAGTACACTTTATAAGCATTAATTTGTTCTATTCTTTCTCAGGGATATTATTGCTGTGCAATAATTGGGAGACTCTTTAAGGAAAAGAGTAAGGATGCAAGCGGAGATCTAGAGAAGAAGCGGAATCAAATCAGGGATTGCTGCCAACTGTGGGTCAAACTAAAGAAACCGTCAACAGTAATCTAAGAGAAGATTAGATTAGACAGTACAAGGGAATGATTCCCATTTTGAGACATCACAAAAATTTTAAGTGGAAATACTGGCCAAGCGTTAGGCTGAGATATAGGGCTTCCATTCAACTACAGATAATAGTCATCATAATAATATCAATTGATCATACTAAATACTATACAACGTGGACGAATTGCATAAAATCCAAACCTGTGCAAGTAATAAGTTATAGGGGTTATTGGCCAAAAAGAATCAATCACATAAATTTAATACAAAGTGGTGCTCAATACAGGGGTTAGTTGAGTAAATGAACTTAGAACATGATTTCCTATGAAATTTTTCTAATTCCAGCAATAAGTTACTAAGGTGAGTAACAATAATGAAGTCAGAACGTGAAGTGGAACACATTAACTTGCTTCACTCAGCTCATAAGCGGAGCTCCAAGTGAAGTGAGTTGAAGATACTCAAAGATTCGGGTACAGGACTTGCAGCCTAGATATGGAACTGTCTAGAGCTGCAAGAAAACCTGTTCCACCTGACATCTACCTGATATGAAGAGTATCAGCAGGGCCATCTAAGGATGAAATTGGGTCCACTTTAAATAGTCCTGAGGAGTGAGTGTTTAGATAAGCATTGCTCAACGTATGAATCAATCAATTAAAAGCATTGGATTGCCATACCAATGGAGAGTATATTAAAGATATGAAGTCAAAACAGGAAATAATTAATCCAAGATAGTGGAGAGAATAATTTGATGCAATAACACTCAATCAATGATCAGAAATTGCTATAGATGAGTTCATCAATATAAGACGAAATTGGATGAAGCTAAAAAGGCCAGAACGATCTGTGTTATTAATAGATTATTTACAGATCCACCAGTGGAATTACTTCCAACGTTTTGGATGACAATGAATGCCAAAAATCCTTTTCAGGAGAAAAACGATCTGAATAATCAAACGGAACTGTTGGCTAATGAGATAGGAAGATTCCAGCACCAGTTGCCAAAATATGAGATAAAAATAGGACCTGTTGGACGAATAACTAGTTGGGATTTAAGGCCTATTGAATGAAAACATTCAAGAGTATTGCCAAAGTCGGCAAGTGTAGCCTATACATGAAGAAACAGCACTGCTGGTCATATAGTGAAGAAGGTCAATACTAAAAAATTAGAAGTATTGGACCTCTGGAAAATAGTTGCAATGTTCCCAGAGACCTCTGCACCATCATATGGTTATGTCCTGAGTTTTTGGCCAAGTCCCAGAAGAGGACCACTGAACCAAATAGTTGGTTAAATCTTAAGAGGATAAGAGTTTGAACCATGATAGCTGGTATGTCAGAGTATGCCTAGAACCCAGTTTGGATGAAGGGGAAAAGAAAGACCTCTGAACCTTTTTGTAGGTTAAAAGTCCCATTTCAAAAGAAAAAGACAAATATATATATATAAGATATAAAATATTAAAAAATCGATTTAATTGGTCCATGATTTTTGGACTTAGGAAGTGACATGAAATCCTGATGGCCAAACTAAGGAAATTCAAAATTTTGGGACCCTCAGTGAGATGGGATTACAAGCTGGGGTAACCAAGAGTATCAAACTATTGGTTGATCAAGAGTAACTCGCTGATCTGATGGAAGGACAGCAATAGGAGGTGCTTAAATTGTTCAAAAAGTATCTGGAAGTATTCTCCCAAGATGACCATGACTTGGGATTTGAGAGAGATGTGATCCATAAGGTCAATACCTGGGGAAAATTTGCTGATCAGGATGAGACTAATTTGATGGTCAAAGGCAGCTGAAGCGGTAGTGGAAGAAAAATCAACAAACTAGTGAAGCATGGGCTTCTAATTCCATTGTTGAGTCCCTGGGCGAGTCCAATTATATCCTGAAGAAAAAGGATGGCTCTAAATTGGGTAAAGATCAATTACTAGAAGCTAAATACGATTACAAAGAAGAATTCATATCCCCTACCAAGAATCAACAATGCACTAGATCAATTGGGAGAAGTGAAGTATTTCTCCATGATGGATCAGTAAAAAAATAACAAAAAAAGAGTTCCCAAAGGACCGCTGAACCATTAAGTTGGTTATGTCCTAAAGATTAGGTAAAGTCCAAAAAAAGGACCTCTAAACCATAGGAAATAGGTAGGTCTAAGAATACCTAAGATCCAGTTTGGGTAAAAAGAAGAAAAAAATAAAAGATCGATAAAGATATTGGAAAAAAAATTATTAAAAATGCATTAAAAAAATGATAATTATATAAAATTTTATTTTTTATTGATTTATCCTAAATTAAGGGATGATTCCCCCTATGTTGCCTATTGGGAAGGAGGATGGATCGCAGTAGGAGTGAATAACCTGTCAAAATCTATGTGAGATTAGATGCTCTTGAGGGCTAGAACTACATAAACCAAGTTCTTTGAGTGGATGCAGATCCCTGCAAGAAAGTGACTAGGGGAAGGGAAATTGAGATGACGGAAGAAGCCAAATGCAAAACCCCAGAGCAGGGAGGGAAGCAACAGTTCAGGAAGAGGCAGTCGGTAAACAACCTAGAGTAATCCTGATATGGTACTGGAGCTGGAAGATTAGTCTTGAGTGCTTGCTGATGGGCTTCATCAAGAACACTGGGCATATGGTCCAGCAGCAAACAAGGGATACTAGATGGGGGCTGCTGAATCATGCCCCCTATTAAAGCCATCAGTGGAAGATACTGATGGGACATTCCAGAAACGAGATAGTCATGCAAGGAGTGAATGGCATCCTGCAAGTGATGACTACAAGCTTTTCAGAAGCTGAAGCAGAAGGAGTGATGGAACCTGGGAGAGGCTGAAAAGCTTCATGGCCCAACTTTGAAGAACTTGTCCAGCAAAGCAAAGAGCATAAGCAGCGGTATCTGGATCTAGGATGTTCTCAGGATCGGAGGGATTCAGTGCTAGGGATAAAGCCTCAGTGATTTGGGCCCTCAATTCTGCATAGGGAAGCTTTAAAATGAATACTGTTGCCAATGGTTAGTTCAGTGTCCAAGAAAGCTGGCTTGTAATATAGACCAAGCTGGAAGAAGAACTCTGGAAAGTCTGATCCATCGAGGAACAAATGATCAAGAGCAAAGGTTGTTACTTCAGGAGGTTTGATGATGATGTTAGGAGTATCTGTGAAAGGAGCCAAATCCAGGAGAGTCTTGAAATCTAACTCTGGAATTGATGACAGAGGAAGGATTGATTGTGAATCATTTGAGACAATTGATACTCTGGTTTCATTGGGGTTGGTTAGCATCTCTGGTAATTCCATAGAAGGACTAGCTACTGGCGCCAGACTAGGAGTATGAGTCCTGGAAGGACCGTACAAGAGGTCCCATCATGCAGCCTGACTCATCTGCTGGAAGAGCCGAAAATCTTGATCAGACAAACTGTTAAGCAGCTTTTGGTACTGCAAAATGGAATTTTTCATATGAGCTGGACGTGAGGGGGGATGTCAGACTTATATGATAGTCAACAATATGCACCTTAAAATCAATTAAGCTCCAATTTTAGAGAAGGTAATCTCAAAATTAATGGTATAAGCTCCCCAGAAAAGAACTAAGATGATATGCCAAGAGGTTATGAGAAGAAAATAACAAGGGTGTACATAAATGAGCATGCTAATTGGGCCACAAAATGAACATTGATGGCAAGCGTTTCATGCCAAGGATGAGGAGAAAATCAAGAAATTGAGGACGCCAGACCAATATCCCTGAATATGACAGTGGGTCATATGCCCTGATGGGGGAAAACTGGATCCTGGGGTTAATATCGTTTTGAGTAAATTGATCAACCTGGCACAACAGAAGATCATGGGGACTGCACTCTGAGTAGGCGGTAGCAAGGAGGAAGAGGAAGAGAGCTGCATACCAAAGGTCGTCCCAATCAGCTTTGAGTACTGGTGATCATATTCCACTTGAGCAGATGAAGTATTTAACTGAGTGTCCGAAGGGGTGTTCTTCTGCCTCAGTCCTTTTCTTGCTGAAAATTTAGGCAAGAGGGGGGATTTGTTGGGATTTTTTCCCATATTTCCAGCTGGCTAGATTACCAGGAATCGCTAGGGGATAATTCCCTAGTGTGAGGTGAATTGGAAATCAGTTGACCCTTAATTTGGGTAACTATGTTTGGGGGATTTTAGGTTATTTGCATGGTTAGATCCAAGAGGGATCAATCTGGACAAATCTTAAGATCTCATCGGGCGGAGTTGCTGACAAAATAGGGGCATCTGATAGTTGATTACTATCATGTGTACTAATTGGACTTGGTCATATTTCATCACCAACTGATTGGGAATTTAAGGAGTAAGTCGTGAGGCGAGGGATGCCGCTTGCAACTAGCAAATTGATCAGTTGGTTTGTGACCTGCCTTAATGGGTAACAAGTCCCATTACCTAAGCAAGTCACTTGCCAAATATGGTTGGTTCTCTTGGATCAAGAGGAAAACGTTAAAGACATGTTTTCTGACTATTTCTGTTTTAGGTCTCAAGGATTTCCAATGACAGAATCCTAGCCAGGATGGGGAAGGCCATTGCTGCCAAGATGAGGATAAGTGATTTAATGGCAACAGCTGCCGTTTCATTGAAGAGGTGTCAACCAAGGGTTGGGCGCCAAATCCTTTACTATAAATTTCCTAGAATTACTAATAATAAAAAACACAGTATTACCAGAGTTTAGTACAGAGTATACATTAAAGAAATAGACTAGTACATTCCATAAGCATTCATTTGTTCTATTCTTTCTCAGGGATATTATTGCTGTGCAATAATTGGGAGACTCTTTAAGGAAAAGAGTAAGGATGTGAGCGGAGATCCAGAGAAGAAGCGGAATCAAATCATGGATTGCTACCAACTGTGTGTCAAACTGGAGTGACCGTCAACAGGAATCTAAGAGAAGATTTGGGTTAGATATTATGAGGGAATGAACCCCTATTTTGAGACATCACAAGTATTTTGAGTGGAAATACTGGCTGGGCAATGGGCTGAGATCTAGGACTTCCATTCAACTATGAATATAAGTTTTGTTGTAATATTATCAATCAATTATATCACTTACTATACAACGAAGATGAATTGCACAAAACCTGAACCTGTGCAAATAATAAGTTTACAGGGGATATTAGCTGAATTTAATCATTCCCATAAATTTTTACACTTAGGCTGAATGATAGATGGGGAAGTAACTTTTGTTAATATCTTTCTGTGAGGTAAGGATTTAATGTACTTCAGCCAATCCCCATCTGAGAAAAGATTTCACCTTGGGGTTCCCCGCCACGCCTATAAAAGGGGTGGTCCTCAAATAGGTGCTTGAATGGACCTGGTCATGGCTGGGGGTGTACCATCTGTTGATGCCCCATGGGTTTCTTTGCAGTCAGAGTAATCCAACTGCCAGATATTGAAGTAGTTGCCCATAGATAATTAGAATAATTGTTACCCCAATTTTTGGGGCTCCACTAAGAATTGGCTAGGGTTTTTTTGGTTGACAAAATCGTTTCTAAAATGTAATTCAATCTCATTTCTATAGTGGACTTGTAATTGTCTGAAATTTCCCATTTTTGGTCAATTTTGCCCCAAAACATTTTATCCTGAAGGCTGGAGGTCAAATGTCTGAAAGAATTGGGGAAATAAATTTATTAATGATACTAGACCAATTAGCACATGTTTAGTTAGCCAGATTATTAAAGCGTATGGTACTTGAACCCACAATCCTCAGATCTAAATTCTGATGCCTTATCCATTCAAGTAAAACATCTACGTGGGGACTTGCCCCTTTATAGGACTGGATGGGGTTCTACCAAGCAAAAATATTTTAGCCCATTGATTGGGTCAAATATATAAAATTGTTACCTAATGGACTAGTCGCTCCTGCTCCTGACCCTCCATTGGCTATTCCATCCAAACAAAGAGAGTTCAAGAGATCTAATAGGTCAACAGCTCATACTAGCTAATTTGGAATTTACTAAGCAATCCGAATTTTGAGTCTTGAAATATTAAATACCACTATTGACTTATTATAAAGTGGTTGCTTTCCCCCTGGCCGCAACTCAATAAATGTATAAAAACCAAATTTTTAGTTTTATTAGTGTTTTATCATTTTTACTACAAGTGGTGAAAAGAATCCCTCTGAATTAAGTTGATGAGTTTAGGTGCAAAATTCACCAGTGAGCAGCCTTAAAGCCTAAATTCAACAACCTTCTTTAATTACTGCAACTTCAGAGGCATAGAAAAGGATACCCTGAGGGCGTCACTGATTGAGGCAATATTTTTGTATGCCGTTCTGCCATGGTGTAATGTAGAGATAAGGCGGAAGAGGGAAACTCAACTGTTTAAGCATAATTTTTTATATTAAGCTCATCATTTATCAGAATCAGAGGAACCTCATAGTTAAACAAGGAGATATAGTCCTGCTTCAAGTTAGTAGCACTTTCATATCTAAGCATGTGCTGTGTACCATTGAGTAGATCATAGGTTTTGTTGGCCAAGGTCACCGCTGGGGCTGACAAGATGAGCTTCCCAAAACAAATGGGCAGAGAAGAGTAGGCTGCTTTGCATGAGTGTTGTTTTGCCCCGCAGTTCTAAACTCTTGTGTATAGTCAAGGTTAGAGGCCAGCTTAATTTTTTCATAAGTTTGGATGCCACAACATTTACAGGGGACCTAGTGTCAAGGATAGCCCTAACCTGCTCTCCATTAATGATGATATCCACTTTACTCAAAGTTACCCCCAAGTTGGGAGGAAGAGAGAGGACCTCCTTTAGATGGAGAGCAGTTCCAAGTCTTTTGGTAGTATCAATGTAAGTTCCTTGAACTGACTTCAGGGTATGAACACACTGGGTAGATTTGATAAATGTGGCGATGAGCTGGTCAGCGTCACTGGCAGTGTCAATAATCTCAAGGCCCCTCAACACTTACTTGAGATAAGTTTAGTGAGGGATTTTAGCCCAATCCACTTTCTCTGGTTTCATCTGTCAAGTACCTCCACTTCACCTAGGATCCTAAAAACATAATGACCCACATTTTATTACCCCCTTCAGACTCATCGTCAGAGGGGTTGTCTATGCAGGTTAGGGAGCCCATAAGAGGTGAGGTAAGCTCAGGGCTTCCTTATGGCAGGATAGGTCCTAGGGTTGTTCCTCTACATTAATGAATTTTGGGAGAGGCATTGGATTTGTCACGGCTCGATTTTTAACCTTCAAAGTAGGGGTTTGTGCTGCCTCAAGAAGACAGGCCTCGTACTAGAGTTAGCTGGATTAGATGTCAAGAGAGATATTGTCATTAAAGTAGATGCTTTAACCACACCAGCTTTGGGTCAATCAATGGTAGTGAGTTTTTGTGACCTTATCATACAGTCCATTATTAGTAGGCGATTGGCACCCGGAAGATGGGTTTAGGTTTAAGAGCAGGATTTGGAACTACTTTGAAAGGCCGCTCTGAAGAAAAAATGAGCAAGGCAAAGGGACGACTGCTTTTACTAACTGAGTTTTTTGAGCTGAAGATGAAAGGGAGAACTGCCCCATCACACCCATTTTATTTGGGCTATCCTCACATGGTGAAAGAGCATCTCGTCGCTGAAGCTCTGCGGAAACAGGGTTCCAGAGGGATATAGCCATTGAAGTGGCTGGTTGGGTTAAAGTGGAATCTCTCCTAGTAGCTTTTTAATAAGTTCAAGTTCATGAAGATCAGTCACGGTTAGCAGAGCCTCTTTACTATCACGCACTGTTCAAAAGGTGCGTTTGACTGTAGAGATATGCATTGATAAATGGGGAATAGATGCCAATACAACCATGATAGCAGAAATGGCAACATTAGAGGTAGCAGTTTGGCAAGCAACAGAGGTTGAGCTTTACTATAGAATAGCTCAACGAAAGAGGGTATCAATTCTCCCTCTTGCATGCTAAAGCACATAAAGACCTGTTTTTGCCTTTATAAACTCTGTAAGGAGCCAAATTCGTTAAACAGCGCTTGTTTCAACTCCCAGGTGCTAAGAGTGGCCATAGTGGGAACCATTATCTCCTGAGCTATAAGACTCAATCAGGGAAAAATATTTCCGAGTTTTTGCTGGTCAGTTGCTCCTTCCATCGCAGAAATGTACACAAAGAGGAAGATTGTAATACTGCCCTCGCATAGAATAAACTTGTCCCTGAAAGGGGGTTTGTGAATGGTGGGAGAGGCTCCATAAAGACCTTGAGAGGGGTGCAGCTCAAGCTTTTTAAGTTGGAATAAGGCACTAGCAAACTGTAGTCTAATGCAGAGATCCTAGACTCAGATGAAGCGTGGAGGTTGTGGGGGGTAGTTTCCCCACCAAGCTCCATTTTAATAAGTTTTATTGTGGTTTACAGGACCCCCTGTAGTGAGCATCACTTGTCAAAATCCTGGTGGGGTTATCACTCGCTGGTGCTAATTTGCACAATATTTGACAATACAGAAGGAACAGGAGTATAATAACTCTTAACTGCTATTGTAAAAACGGGTGATTTTAGTACCACTGGAGAAATAAAAATGGGAAAAACTTATATACTAAGAAAACAGAGCTTTGATTTTTATATATGTTTTATTAGTGATACTGGCAGGGTAGAAAAATGTACCATCTTAATAAGTCAGTACTTGGTATCTAAAACGTCAAGGCTCAAAGTTCAGATGCTTAGTAAAATTCAAATTAGGGAATATTGAGATTTGAACTATTGGGGCTCAAGAGACCCACTTCACTTTAATGGGAGGGACAATGGAGGGCAGGTAAGATAAATCTCTGCATTAAGGTTTTTTGATCTATTTTACCTAATAAGTGAGCTGTAAAATTTGCACTTGGTTAGACCCCTTATGACCCTATAGAAGAGGCTGGTCTATACAGTGTAGGCTGTACAAAATTAGAAGTGTCCTGGTGAGGAGCCTCTGATGAGTTCTCTAGATTTGGGCAATGATTTGGGGCAATCCAACATCTAAACTCATTTTGTTTGCCAAATTATTAGTAGATGTGTTACCCCAATTTTAGGGGTTCCACTCAGAATCAACTAGGGTCTTTTGGCCGACCTTTTCATCATTTACCTCTGAACCACTCTTTTTAATATATTACACTTGTAATTGTCTGAAACTAACCATAGTAATCCTTCATAATAACGGTCTCTTACTGTGTGGCCCCCTCTTATGGGGGACCCTTCTCTAGCAGAGGGTATCATAAAAAATTAGATTAGTTCAAATATTACATTTTGACTCAAGTTTGGATATTCTGAATACCGAGTCAGCTTATTTAAAGTATTTTTGATTTTAGGTTTGGTTTGGGCACTGGGTTGTGCCTCACCTGAGCCATTCTTTAGGATAGTAAGAGCTTAATTAATGGTTCAGTCAAGGTGCTTAAACTGGGCAACCATAAAAAGACTTTCATGAAAATTTTAAAGCTCACTTTGGAATTCTTTCCATAAGTTTCCCCTCTTATGAGAAAGAAGTTGGATCTGCTCCTCAGACAACTTCATTTGTTGGTCCTTTTATTTTGATAATAAACTAAAGGCTGTTTCAGAGTTCTTTCCACCTCGCTTACATGTTTATTTTTTGGTTTCATTTTTAAGGAAATTTTGCATAGTTGGACCAATTCAATTATTAATTAACCTTGCAACAAACTTCTTGTTGGAATTCCTTGGCACTGTCAGTTAGTGCTAAACCTATTTTCAACCATGACACTAGTAAACTGGAAATTCTTTGAATGTTAAAATTAACAGACTTAACTTTCAAAAGGGAACATGAAAACCGCACCATGATTATGGCTCAGCGCCTTTATCACCCCACTTGGTGCTTCAAGGGTTGTGGAATGCCCCTGCATCTTTCCAGCAGGCCTTTAAAATATTCAATGATCTAAAAATCTCCTGAGTTATAGTTTATTTATGCAATTAAAGCTTCTTAAAATATTTCTTTTATGCGTCAGAAACACTTTTGAAAATTCTTCCAAAGCTTGCTCAATATGATCAAAGCAAGCTGCAAAAGTGTACCTTCTCCAAGAGCAACTCAAATATCCTGGGTCTTATATTTAAAAGCATGGCTTAAAGCCCCATCTGGTAAAAATTAATGCTATCATAAAAATGACGCAGCTCAGTAGCAAGAAAAACATCCATATGTTCATTATAATGATTGGTACTACCACCATTATATTGAAAACTTCAGTAAAATAGGAGAATAAAGCCAAATTTTGAAAAATGGCTTAAATTTATATGTACAGCGTACTGCTATTTGCCTTTTGACATACTGAGGAATTGCATCAACAAATCGCCAATTCTTATGTACCTGAGTTATTACAAAACATTTTCATTAAAATATACTTTTCTTTCACCAACTTAGTGGTAATTCTGGAAGTGGCGCTTGGGCGTTAATTCAAATACACAGGTAGTTTTTCAATAGACAACATATATAATGTATGATGATAGTAATCTGTATGAAAGAGGAAATAAAAGCATAACTGTTTATAGTAGAGTTTTATTAAAACAAATAATAGTACATCGTAGGCTCCATGTTCTGACAGTGTCAGAGAGATGGCAGAAAAAGGTTAGACTGGCCTGCCAGTTGGGTTGCTGATGCGCTCAAAAGGCGAGCCAAAATGCTAGAGGCATTAACGCTTGGATGCCGTTTAAATTAGCTGGAAAAATGATTGGCAATGTAATTCTGACATGCTTTAATTATAACAAACAAACTGGAGAAGAGCCAAGCTGTTGTAGCCCTGAGGCCAATGGAATTTGGCATTGGGAGTTGCAAGATCAGGGAAAATTTCAATAAGGCCTTGACATGATAGGCTCAAGTGACTCTGGAAAAGATTATTGATAACAACATGGATGGGACAAACCAGTCAATATATGGGCCATGAGGCCATATTGATGATGTCACAGTGGTTCAGTAAAGGAGATTTTCAAACTTATTTAAATAGATTTGAATGCAGGAAGATTTTTATTAAAGTTAAAAAATGACTGTCAATTTCCTCAGTGTGTTATGCTTCTTAAATAGATGATTAATTTGGGGAATAGCTTAAGGAAGTCACAGCTTGGGGCCCTCAAGATTTGACCTAACCTTGCAAACTTTTCAGCAAGTGGAAAATCATACTTAATTTGAACTGACTTCAAAAGAGTTGGCAGCAGGCTGAGTCACTTTCAGCTCATTCACGGATGCCCAAATTGCAGTTTTACCATGTTTTTGATGGTTAGCATGATGGCATCTCACCCAATGGGCAACAGGAACCTCCCAAGGCCACCCCACATAGTGGCAATCCCAAGAGGTCAGGAATGGGTTTGGGATGCCCAACCCGCCTGCACCCAGTCACTTTGGCGTCCGTTTGACCAAGTTGAACTCATAGGACAAAGATCTTGGTTTTTGGGGAGGGTTTCAAGTTAGGGGTAACTTTCAATGATGACCTAATGCTATAAGTGAGTTCCACTAACAATTCAGCATTAGGCGCATTCTTCATAGGAGGTACATGCTCGTCAGGCTTTGTTTCCAATATTTTGAGGAGGGAACCAAACCAGCTACAATATTTTCCAATGTCCCAATGCCATCGGCAAGTTTTACCAAATCTTTGACATCTGCTGC
This sequence comes from Massospora cicadina, assembly GCA_022478985.1. Taxonomy (NCBI): domain Eukaryota; kingdom Fungi; phylum Entomophthoromycota; class Entomophthoromycetes; order Entomophthorales; family Entomophthoraceae; genus Massospora; species Massospora cicadina. Next base: position 62,216 of record JAKSZP010018724.1, read on the forward strand.
AGTTTCTGCTGAATGCACACGCCTATTGGGCTTTTTGCCAATCATATATGAAGCTGACTTTTGAGGCCAAAGGATAGTCACTGCTAATTGTGTTTGGCACCTTTTCCCTATGCAGATGCCATTTGTAGGAAACCAGCCGATTCTTGCTCACTAAAACTTTACACCTGCTGGTTTCCACAAACATATTTTATAAATTAAATATAAAGTCTAACAAAACTGGGTTTTTATAAAAGTTATTAAAAGCATGATAAAAGTAAAAACTATCCCCTCAAAATCTGACCATTCTTATTTAAAGTATTTTGAGGGTTGAGGGCAATTCAGGGATATGTTTGAAATAGCTTAGCCTAGTCCAAATAAGAAAATATGAAATAATAGCATATTGAAACTCAGGATACTCACTTCATGTTAGCGGAACAATGTAAGGGGAATTATGATTGGCCAAATGTACCTGTGAGGTAATGATTTTATGGACTTCAGCCATCCCCAATTAAGAAATTTCTTTCACCTTGGGGACCCCCACCAAGCCTATAAAAGGGGGTCCCTGCATAGGTGCTTTGAAGGACTTGATTGTGGTTGGGTGAGTACCTTCTTATGGTCACCTCAAGATCCATCATATGGTCAGAGTAATCTGACCATTTGATTTTACGTTTATTGCCCATGCAGGTTTCAAAATGGTGTTATCCAATTACCAGGGTTCCACTTAGAATCGGTCAGGGTCTTTTGGCTGATATCCTCAATATCATCATTTTCATCATTATTAAAATCGCTCTTAGTAATGTCGCAAAATCACAAATGTCTGAAATTTCCCCTTTTTAGCTGAAGTTGCCCAAAACATTCTTATTTTTCAGCTGTGAGGTCAAATGTCTGAAACGACTTTTTATCAAATTGCTACAGATTTCCCTAATATACTGTATTAATTCTTTGGACATAAGAACTGGGGTTGAGGTTGGAGACTCAAAGGGTAAGCGGTGACCCACTTTTCATCTACCACATGAGCAAGGTCACCCTGGGAGATGAGGGGGCTGCCGGCCTTCTTAGCCCCTTCTTGGAGGGGAAAGGGAAACCCACTAATCCAGAACGTGGGGCACTCCCCTGAACTTACAGACAGTGGCTTTTGAACCAAATGTTGGTTTTATTGGTGGTGCTAAGAGGCAAACTTTTTATAATAATCAGATCCCCTTCAAAATGACAAATACTACATTATGTGCTATCCAAAGAACTTTAATTCCCATTGGTGGCGAATATTGTACCTCACATCACTTAGGAATAATGGAACATCTGCATAATTGTTCAGAAATGACAATGAAATGGCATCTAGAAAATGGGTACTTTCATCTATTATCAATCAGACTAATAGAGATGAGACACAGCAATTAAACAAGACTCATATAATAAAACTTTTTACACTTTTTTACACTGATTAGAGGCTAGTGAAATAATATCAAGTAAGTGATTTGAGTTACAGGGACGCAGGGCCAAGGAAAATCAGTGTAAACCTAAGTTTAAGGGTTAGCACTGCTATTGTAGTGAGAGATCAATTGTATAACAGTAATTTTAATCAGCAATCCTCAATAAAACTTATTGGTACCTTTTTGTTGGCAAAGCTGCCTGACAAATTAAATAGTAAATTAGTACTACATATTGCCATTTTAGGATTGGCTGAATAAACTAGTACTAAATACAGTTATTAATTAAATATAGATTAACTTATTTTCTATTTTATTTAGGGTGGGCCGACCTGGAGATGATTCCACACTGATGAAGGGGATTAAAATTAATGGGAAAGGAGGATAAACCTGAAAAACCTCCATGCACGGCGTATGATAGGCCAGGAACTCCATGGACCGCCTTGATATTTGCTATCTCTATTCAGGGCATTGGCGCGCAATGCCAACACAGTCATAATCTTCTCCTACCCAAAGTTCATCTACCAGGATTGAGCTCAGGGAGGCAGTGGTAGAGGGTCCATATTCTACCACTGGGGTAACCTCCCCTTGTTGAATATACATTAAGTAATTATATTTTTGTTTTTATGGTTGGTCAGTCAAAATTAAACAGGTTATAACGGGTGGGTTTGCACCAATACACAATGGGCAAATTGGGCAGTAAGAGCCATGTTACTGACCGTACTAGGTACAGGCTGGCAGAGGCCCATCCCCAAACCTGACCACCATGTCTCATCGTTTCCATGTATTCTTGAACCACTGTTCCCACGACGCTGCACATCAACAGCAAAGTCTGGGACTAGGAAAGGACTGAGAATGACGCCAACTCCACACCAAGCTCACTGGTTGAGCTCATAGGCTTGATCTGATCCGCTTGTATTCTACTAAATAAAAGTAGTGTTTTCTGAGCTAGAAAATATTCTTTATTTTGAATTCCATTTTTCCTCATAGAAGATTCAAATGCCCTTCAGGGCTGTGACGTCATCCCCTAAATAGTGCACTGCAAATATGGAATAATCTTTCTTTTTGATTAAACTCTTACAAGCCCTGATCACCACATCATTAGAAAAGATTCACCATCCCACTGGATCACCATCCATGCCCCACATAAGCCCGTTGTCATTCCGCGGATGTGATTCAGGTTTGGGATGGCGATTTTACCCAGTTCCAAACTTACCAAGTTCAATGCCTGTTGAATTAGGGCCACATTTGGCTCAAACTTCACCTGATCTGAACAAATGTACAGATCAGGTACCTTCTGATCCGTTACATCACCCCCCCTGTGAAGACCAGAACTCCTGGACCTTCTCTGGGCATTGTGCACAGTCCTCCTTCATTTGCCACGTCGCCTCCTTCACTGGATAGCCCTTCCACTTCACCAGCAGTTGCTGCCAGCCTCTCACCCACTTGGCATCCAGTATCCTTTCCACCTCATATTCTGACATCTCCTCCTCTCTAGGATTCAGTGGTCCTGGATGCTCTGGCCCCTCACCCCTGAAAGCCTGTAGCTGGGAATCATGAATCACCGGATGGGCTCTGGAACCTACTGGAAAACTCAACTCAAAGGCGACCCAATTAATGGCTCAGATGATCTGGTACAGGCCCAAAAACTTTGGACCCAGCTTACGACTCTTGACTGAGATGGCATAGTTCTTGACTGTCACCAATACCCAGTCCATAGGCTCAAATACCAGATCCGGCGCCCTTCAACAATCTGCCTGTCACTTCTGCAGAGATATCGCCTACTCCCAGTTCCCCCAAAGCTCCTTCCTGATATCCAACATGGTATGTAACATCTCATCCACCCCCTGACATATGCCGCCCAAAGATCCCCCGTTTGATCTGGGGTTGAGTCCATGATTTGCAAAAAATGATGACATTCCTGTTGAGGATTAATAGTGATTGTTGTAAGCGAACTGGGCCATCTGGACCCACGAAACCCAGTCATTCTGTTTATCAAACATTTAACACTGAAGATACTGCTCGAGTATCTGATTTACCTTCTTCATTTGTCCATCATATTGTGGATGGTACGCCGAGGACCAACCTGGCCTGATTTCCAAATTTTCCAGTAAACTCGACCAGAATTTCGAAACAAAATTGTGAGCCCCAGTCCAAAATGATCTCAGGTAATCCATGACAGGAGAACACCTCATTGATGAAAATCTTTGCTGCATCCTTCACTCAAAAACTCCCAGTACATGGGAAGAACTCAGCATATTTGGTAAGTCTATTTATGACCACCATAACCGCGTCCTTCCCCTGTACCTTTGGAAGGCTTACTATAAAGTTGACACTAATTGAACTCCAAGGGGCTTGCGGTATAAGCAGCGGATTCAACTTACCAATGGTGGTTTTCTTGTTGGATTTGACTTTGCACATACCAAACACTCCCACACATACTTCTGAACATCCTTATGAAGGCCTAGACACAAATACTCCTGCTGCACCTATTCCATCGTCTTCCCTACCCCTGGGTGACCCGCCAGTGGATGATCATGAGAAGCCCATATTACCTCCCATCATAATGATGGGTTAGACACCCATACATGCGACTTGTGGTATAGCACCCCCAACCCTCTTCATGAAAATCGCATGGTACCAGTGCAGCTGACCCTCCGTAATCTTGGCTTTCAGCTTTCAGGAAAATTTCGTAATTTTATGCTTCCAGTGAACTTCCTCCCCTCAACACACTTCCCTATATTCAATCATCACAAATTGGTCCAGTCGGAACATCATAGCCATATTGAACTCCTCCAATTCCTCCTTCTCATACACAAAAGCCCCATATTGACTCAAATAATCTTCCAGAACATTCGAAGCCCCATGTAAGTCTCAGGGAACATCCTTTGGCTCTCAATTGGGTCATCTTCCCATTCCCAAATAAAAAGATACCGAAGAGGATGGTAGTATCTCTCATCACTCAGGGCGATCTCACACTTGTAGTAGATGAGCAATGGGTGACAGCCCTTCCGCTTTGGATCCCACCCCCAATACCCACACTCACCTCAGCAGAACTGTTGCGGGGAATTAGTGAAATCTGTGCCGAGATTACCAAATTTAAATTGGTCAAATCTAATTTGGGTGGTAATCTGGCTGATGGACAAAATTCGAATGGCTGATAAAAGCATGAAAAATGAGATATTGGCTGGATCACCCAATGGCTCCAATTTGGTTACTAAACCAGTAGAACAAATATTGATCACTATTGATGAGGGTTCAAAGCCCTCTGATAGTAATTTGGGCGTTGTGGCTGATGTGCTGCTATTGACTGGATGAACAGTTAAACAACTGAGCGCGGGCAGGTTGGATGTCCCAAACCCATTCCTAACCAAATGGACCTGTCCCTATAAGGGATGGCCTTGGGGGATTCTCGTCGCTTGTTGAGCCAAATGCCATCATGCTAACCATTAGAAATGTAGTCAAGCCCTGGTTCGGACGTTTGAGGTCAAACTGACAGAGACTCAGCCTGCTGCCAAATTTTGCGATGTCAGTTCCCAAAGAATAAACCCGTCCATTCCCAAACAATTCGCTGGTTAGGTCAAATTTGTGGGACCCAACCCCATCCTATCACTACCCAATCAACCACTATTTAATCAGTTGCATGGCACTGAGAAAATTGTTGGTTAATTTTCTTACTTTTCTTTCCAAATAAAATTTTACCAAAAAACCAAATTTTTATTTCCCTTACCAACTGCATCCCAGATGGCATTTCCCTGGTGGCCTTTCAGCTTGCATTCCGGGTGGGATTTACCAGTTCTTTTGGTACTATGGCTCCCTCCATTATCAATTGGACCCAGCGAGTCTGATATTTTTGGCTCTACAACCCCGCTATAATGAACTTCAAGAAGCAATACACGGGGACCTTATGGCCTTATGTCCATCAATGGAAAGAAAGAATCCATCTCCTTGTCACCCCCATTGAGATGGCCTCACATGCCAAGAATCTCATCGAAACTATCACAGTAATTCCACCCCCTACAGCTAGACCTACTGAGTTGGGAATGGGTTCAGTGTGGTTTGTCATCAGGATAACCCTCACCTTATTGTTGCACCACCACTTCATGGTTTCACATTTCCTGGCTCCATATCAAGTCATACAGTCGGCAATGCCTCTGGCATACTGGTTCACTTTTTGGGTGCTCACGCATCCTGACTGGCAGTCTGTTCTAAACTTCTTCTGCCATTTCCATGACACCCCAGGCCTGCACTCCACCCAGAAATCATAGCGGACCAGCTCCACATGCCATCTGGCCTGTCACTGGTTCATCTTTCTGGGTTCATGATAGTACTCCAAGGCTTTGTGATCCATCCAAATAATTAATGGATTCTGGGCGTAGAGCAGGTGATGTTGCCATTCACACAAGGCCGCCATCACTGCCAACAGTTCCTTATCATATATTGAGTAGTTTAAATCCACAAGGAGAAACTTACATCTGAAGCAACATATGGGGTTCTTTAACCCGTCTTCCCCTTCCTGAAGCAATGCTGCTCCCACAGCATAATTTGAAGCATCCGTCTTGACCACAAAGGGTTTTTCGGGATCTGGATGGGCCAGTACCGGGGTGGTAAGTAACTTACCCTTTAGTAATTCAAGACCCGTGCCTCTTCCTTTCCCCATATGAACGGAACGTTTTGGGTCAAGTGCATGAGCGGTAAGGCCATCTGGTAAAGATTTTTCACAAACCAATGAAGGAAGTTTAATGTTCCCAAAAAATTTTGCACCCCCATCTGATCTGTGCAGGCTTTCCATGCCCGCACCGCCCAGAGATTATCTGGACACACCCCCAATCCATTTTGGAATACCACGTTGCTGAGGAATGTTACTGAGCTTAAGTTAAACTTGCACTTGAAAGGCTTCAACTTTAAACCTATATGGCTGATTGCCCCCAAAACTTCCCGGACATCTCATACATGCTCCTCCTGGGACCACGAGAATACTAATATATTGTCCATATAAGTGGCGCAGCATCAACCAATCATCCCCCCCAAGAACATGGTCGATCATCTTCTGGAACACTGCTGGGTCATTCCTCAGCCCAAATGGCATCACATGATATTGGTACATACCTAGGTGGACTTGAACACTGTGTATTGCTGGTGCTCTGGTATCACTGGTATCTGATTAAACACGCTCACAAGGTTGAGGTTTATAAACATCATGCATCCAGTAACCATCAGAAGAATGTACTCTGACAGGGGCAATGGATATAGATCCGGCTCTGTGACCATGTTTAAGCATTGGAAATCCACACATGGGCATAAATCGCCACTCGCCTTTGGTACCAGCAATACAGGAGACACCACCAGCGACATGGAAGGATCAATTAAACCTTTGTTCAACATCAACTCCACACGGCCCTCCAATGCTTCTCTGGCTCATTCATTAAGAGCATAGACCAGTCATCCCCTGGGAAGCTCTGACCCCTCCTTGAACTGGAATGAAAATGCAAAAGAGCCCATGGGGGAAAAAGGCGAACTACCAATGGACCATATACATCAACGAAGTCACTATATCCAGGTGGTAGCTCTACCTCCTGCATCCCCCCTAAGCTCCTGCATCCACTCGGGATGTAGCCCCCAACTTCATCTTCCACGTCATCTGAGGTCCAATCTGCGGCGACAAAGTAAATATCTTATGCAACAAATCAATCCATAGCTGGAAGCGATGCCACCATTGCATCCCCAGTACCACAGGGTGGGCTAGATTCCAGATTGCACAAAACCCTCCTTTAACTAAAAGGGGTTCTTCCAAATGACAATCAGGGGCTCCAGAACCCACAATGGGGCTCTTCTTGACACATTTGTGAGCATTACCTCATGACCCCTCCTCATCTCCAGCTTCAAAGTGTTCCGCTAAGGCGAACTCCACATAATTTTACTCAGCCCCTGTATTCGCCAGGGCCAACACCTTAGCTGTCCACTCATGCAAGTATAACTCCACCGGAATAAACAACATAGGATAAAGCAAAGAAGAAGGTTTAATGTTAGAAGTATTCTCAGATTGCAAATTTGCAGGTAAGGTAGGTTGGGGACTATAGCTCTGCTCGGGTCCCTGGCCTGTTATCCCTGGCTTTTCACCGCCTCCCTGGCGGAATCCCCCATGGATATTCCTGAAGTTCCGAGGAGAACCCTGCCAACCTCCTCATCCTCTGCTGGCTACAACGGGTGACTGGACCCTTCCCAGGGACATCGAATCCTCTAGTGGGTTATGTGCCAATGCCAATTGTTTCTCCACTTGCACTGCCAAAGCAATTTCCTCTGCCAACGAACCCTGAACTTTAGCAGCCGCCATGGCGGCCAACATGTCCACTTGCAGCCCTTGTATGAACATTCACAATGATTGAAAATCTGAGACTCTTGCTGCTTTTGCCAATGGGCGGAAAATCCGCCCATATTCTTCCACCAATCCTCAGCCCTGACATACTGTCAACAAAGCTGACCATGCTTCATCCTGAACCTCATCCGTACAGGCCACCCGGTCAATCCAGTCCAGAAACTCATCCCTAGATCTGGGAAGGTGTCCTTGCTCTTCAACCAACTCTTGCACCCACCCAGAAAGTTTTGGGGGTAGTGCCTCCACAATTTGCACAATCTGCAACAAGTAAGGTGTCTCCCCACCCATTGCTTGAGCCAACCGCGCCTGAAAATGAATCTGCGACACCACTTGGAGGATCTTCTTTAAAGCTTCCATGGGCAAAGCAGCTCGACCTTTTGGGGACGTAGGTCCCCCTGGCGTTCCTCCAAATTAATGGGTCTTGAACCACACACTTGAATCACCTCTCTTATTACAAACATAAGCGAGAAGCTCACCATCACCACCATCAACACATGGCAGTACCATTCCTCCCCTCCTGGGGCCACCACCTCTTCTTGAGGGCCCCACAAAACTGACAAGAAAGTATTTGAGTTGCGTCTAATGTAACAGGTGGGTTCACGCCAATATGCAACAAACAAATTGGGCAGTAAGAGCCATGTTACTGACCATACTAGGTACAGACTGGCAGAGGCCCATCCCCAAACCCAACCGCCATGTCTTTTCATTACCACTTATTCTCAAACCACTGTTCCCATGACGCTGCACATCAACAGCAAAGTCTGGGACCAGGAAATGGCTGAGAACGACGCCTAAGCCACACTGAGCACACTGATTGAGCTCATAGTTTTGATCTGATTTGCTTGTATTCTGCTAATTAAAAATAATGTTTTCTGAGCTAGCAAATATTCTTTATTTTTAATTCCATCTTTCCTCAAAGAAGACACAACTGCCCTTCAGGGCTACGACGTCTCCCCCTAAATAGTGCACTGCAAATATGGAATAAGATTTCCTTTTGATTAAACTCTTACAAGCCCTGATCACCACATCATTAGGAAAGATTCACCATCCCACTGGATCACCATCCACGCCCTGTGTAAGACCATTTTCATTCCGCGGATGTGATTTGGGTTTGGGATGGCAATTTTACCCAGTTCTAAACTTACCAAGTTCAATGCCTTTTGAATCAGGGCCACATTTAAATCAAACTCCACTCAATCTGAACTAATGTACGGATCAGGTGCCTCCTGATCCGTTACACAGGTGGTGTTATCAAAAGCCAATCAGGATGGTGTCAAGTACCTTGTGTCTTACTGTAGCCACACCTTGTATGTGCATAAATAGGATTCAACAATGAATGAAAAAATTGCTTGGCAGTATTTTATGCATGTAACAATTCTGGGTATATGTTCAAAGAGTCCACTTAACATAACTAATTAACACGCTTCACTTTGATAGCTACAAAATCTAAAAGCTAGAAGGGCATCTGGCATAATAGCCTTTGCAAGTACAAGCCTAAAAATTTAAAATGTAACAATTTCCAAGAATAAAACATCAGTTCCTGACTGTATATTTTGGCTTCCCAATGTGACCTTAGCGGCAAAAGATGGCTGATGACTTCTTTAGTAAAATGTTAACCCAAAATATGGCAACAAACCAGAGGAAATTTTTAAGAACCTTTAAAAATCTCAAGAAGAATACAGTTGTATAAAATGTGAAGCTTTATTAAAATATTTTTGAGATTCATTAAAATGCCAAGACTGAAAGATTGAACAGACTTGATCATAGGGTTTAAAAGGTATTGGGACATTGAAAATTGAGAAAGATGCTTTAGTAGTTGAAGCAACACTATAATTGTATTACATAAAATTTTATATTTTTGTAATCATCAGCTATTCTATATTTCAAGGTTTTAAATTGCACCTCAGAACTAAACAAGTAAGTCTCAAAGTTACTTTATGGATTCTTAGAAAAACTGCAAAAGATAACTAGTATAAGATTATAACTTGACCTACTCTTTATTAACGAAAGGATTGAATATTTATAGATTTTGAAGTAGTTTGGGGCTTTATCCAAAATTTCCAATCGCTGAGCAATCAAATCTTCTATCACCTGATCAGGATAATCCTGATCGTTCTTATTACCTTTATATGATCAGATTCATTGAGTTCCCCTTCCAATATTACTGGGGGAATAATTGATGTAAAAGTTTCAGGAATGAAAGAGTTTGGCAAAATCTGACACTATATAATGTCAAGCTAAAGCCCAAAGCCAGAGAGCCTCCTATCAAATAGTCAAACTAAATATTATTGACGCAGTGTCTCTATTGATGTTGTAAAGTCACTACCAGTAGTTATGATCAATTCAAAATATTATAATGACCATTCTTTAAAAACTGACTGGGCGGAGGCCAGATCAATCAAGGGCTAAGGTGGTACAACAACAGCTAAGCTTGTTTGGAAAACAATTTATATTTACATGGATGTCCTCAATTTAAAGTAACAGATAATGATACCAGTTTTATCCAAATCCAATACCCAAGCTTTATGGCCTGATGAAAGTTTTGAGGGTTTTTTCCATATTCTATCACTCTGAAACCATTGGTACCAAGGATCCTGTAAGCAGTACTATCATTAGCATATTGAAGAAGTTACTAATTGCAGACTAGTTGTAAAAATTTATTATAAATTAAAGGTATATCCTTTAAAGGCTACGCAAGTGATAATTGCTTATAGCTCTAACCAAATCACTTAATAGTTTTGTCCCTAGGTAAAATCTCTTGGCGGAAAGTAATCTACAGCAAGAAAATCTTTGCTAACAGTCATGAGTAATATCTATTAATAACTAGGCACAAATCAGAATAAAAAGGAAGATCCCTTTATTTTCAGATTTAGGGTTATTTATAGGATTTATTCAAGGTTTAGGATCGCATAGAATATGATGATTTCTTTAGTGAAAAGGTAGAATGAAAAGGATTTGGTTGGGCGCATTTATTTCCAAAAGGTTCAGCTTATTTAGATGACCCTGACTGGCAAGACCTTTATAAATTACCACAGCGGTTTAGGAGGTGTATGATCCTTTGGCAGCTCATTTTGAGATTCTTTACTTGTGGTGATTCTAGCTTCTTCCACATTGAAGGTTCTGCCTCAAGCAGATTGTATCTTATTCGCTGTTCAGACTTGATTTAAGCTAGCCAAAATTCTATCACTCTCTGCACTAATCAGGTGGAACCTTTTTCTTGCCCACTACAGTTTTCACTTATAGTATTGAATTCCACTTACCTATAGGGAAATTTCCATTTTAGTTACTTTATGGAAAGCATCACACGCTCCCACCTGTTCTATAGTCATGTTTTTATAAATGATACATGAGTTAAATAAGTACTTGGAAGATATTACATGAGCATTAATGCAGCTTAGAGAATAGTATCCTATATCATGCTGGCTCAAAAAATAAAGTCATGAAAGCAAAATAATAAAATTAAGTAGACATGTACCAACTTTGCTGTGAGGGAGTTAATTTTATAGCACGATAACCATAGAATTTGATGGTATTTCTGAAATGACTTGCTCACTTAGGAGTTGTGATTGAAAGGTTTTTTAGCCAGTTGTCATAAGTTATATATTTGACAGCATGGTGCACCACTGTCTAACTTGGAAAGTCTGGTTTTCTGATATGTGGGACTTTTACTCATATTTCCAAGTGTGTCCAACCATGTTGAAGCCCTTGAAATGATCTAACAATGGTTGTTCCTAAACACATCAAAGCTCTTCTCAACCTCTGTTGATAACTAAACAGGCTAAGTCTGAACTTTGACAAAAATTAATCTAGTTACTTGGCGTTATAAGAACTAAATAAAACAAAAATATAAGCATATTCTGTAGAAAATTATTTCATCATAAAAGTATTTAAATTTAGAAGCTCTTTCTGCTTGGCATAACTCTGAGCAAAATTACACAAATTAATAAAAGCAAATCCTAATTGTCCAATGTAGTTTTTCTCTGATGTCCTCAGATTCTCTGCTGGCTGCTCCAGTGTGGGGCAGCGGCGGAACTTCCCGCCATTTTCCGTCCAACAGGAAAACGCGCTCATACTGGTTCACCCAGTCATTCCAAACCCATGGGATGATATGTTCCTCCCAAGGATCTCGACGCCCACCTTGCTCATACCCAAGCAGTACCTCGCTGCCCCCTGGAGCAACATGTGCTACAGCCTAAGGGTTGAATATGGGAAACTATTCCCAAACCATGACCAAGCTATTATTGAAATAGCACAGGTGGTGATGACACCCGCCAGATTCATAGATTTCCACCCTATAAGGGGTATTTTGACCTCAGCTTCACCTGTGAAGCTGACGCTGCCACTGCAGCAACTGTGCCCCTGGTATTCCAGGGCACCCTTCTCCCCACAACTCGGACCCAGCTCCCAGAAGACACCACTTTGGTGTCCAGTTTGCTGGTTTGCTCACCCACCTCCCCCCTGAAGTACTCCACCAGGAGCTGATGGACGGTTTGGCATCCTATGGCTCCAACCCCATCTTACAATTTGTGGTCCCAAATGGGGCCACATGACTTGCTATGCCTTGAGCATATGCCACAATCAGCCCTTAATTTAGTAAAATTGCTGTGTCAATACCCCCTTGCACCATTATTCCTTCAGCGCCTGACCATCCATTTTGGGCTCATGTCAAGGGTGGGCGGATGATCTGTCCATCATGTTTCAAGTTGGACCACTCAAAACACAGGTGCCCCTCTTTAGCCACTTCTGATGGATCAGATGACTCGTTTGCTGACCTCCATTCTGCCGCCCACCCCTGTACAAGTTCTGGTATGGGTCACAATCCTACCCCCCCTCCCCCAAAACCAGATGCTGCAGCTGCACCTGCAGCCACCAATCAGCCCTCTCCTCACCCCAATGCCACAAATGATTCCTCCAATCAAGCATCAGATTGGATCCCAGTTGATCCCATGCTTCCTCAATCAAATCAACCAAACCTCAACCGTATGCTGATTCTTTAATTCAATTCAACCAAAACCCATGGGAGTTATTGTCTGAAATTGACGAATCAGGCAAACTCATTGAAGAACCATCTCTGCAAATTGAGCAGTTCATTGTTTCAGAATGGGATGCCAAATACTCCCCTTGACTATATACCCCACAGCCTAATGCTGAATCATTTTGCAGTGATCACCAGCTTACAGTCAAAGCAGCTACAACATCAGACTGTCGCCCCCTTTGTAAAGCTGTTGCCAAATCAGTGGCGATGCTCACAGGAGGAATTTCACCTCCTGTTATCCCAGAAAGTCTTACTCAAAAGAGTAAAATCACAGTAAAACAGTTATACAAAGATGTTAATGATGCTATCCAGAACGTGGCAACTATAGCACGGAACCCAAAAGCTAAAGTTACCCAAACCAACATTGCCACGTTTGTTAAACTCCCAGATGCCCACATTAAAGCTGAAAAAGCTTTAACCGAATATATCAGTGACATTTATCTAACTGGCAACTTCCATTAAATACCAATTATTAGAGATATTGAACCACATGCTGCAGATTCCTCAACGCCCTTACTGGCTGCCTTGACATGCACTCTACTTTGAAAGGAAGAAACTGCTGCCAAAGATGAGCCCCCCAATCCCCCTCCCCTTCCGCCATAGAGGGATAAGCAGTTTCTGCTGCACACCTGGTTGGTTGTTTTTTTGAAGTGTTTCACTCAATCCACTCATTTGGGCGTTTTGTTTTAAACCAATTAGTTAAGTTAGTTTTTGGTTTAGTTTTAGTTTCAGTAATGTCCGTCCCCTGGTTGGGGTACCTCAAATAAATATCATAAAAATGTTAGAATTTTATATAGTATTTATGGGATTTGATGCGTTTAAAGAAGGACTTTCCATATAATAAGTCAGTTTATCACAAAAGGTGATTTTCATTTGTATCTTAATTTTAGGGTCAGCAGAGTCCAAATTCCAATTCTTGCTGACTTTCAGGGTTATCTCCACATATTGTAATGTGGAGTTCCTGTTTGTCTAAATCTACCAGTTGCTTGTTTAAGGCTTGAAAAGGACTCCAGTGGCTCATGCGGTTCCTGTGGCTCTTGAGGCTGCTTTTTTACTTCATTTTCTCAATTAATTGTTGTTTTAAAATTAGTTTGTATATTTAAAGGGTATTATTCTCATTGATTAGAGTTTTTAAATGGGGAAACTCTCTTTTTTGTGGATCTCCTGTACTTTAGACAAACTCTCCATCTTGATTCAACAACTTTTGGTCAAATTGTAGTTTGAAATTTAGTGAAAACAGCTCCACTATTTGTTACCCTATTCAAGTTACTATGGCAATGCAATTGACGCCCGCTGCCCCCACGTGGGGCAGTGGTGTGCTACCTCTAGTGTTTTCTGGACATTGCTAAAATTTGCTCAAGATGGCTCAGCTAGCCCTCCAAATTTATCAGGACGCTATGTCCCGCCTAAGGACTTAGACTTACATCTCACTTGAACCCAGGCGATGCCATTTTGCCTTACGTGCTCCCTTGGGAGCAACATGTAAATTGACCTTTGGTTGAATATGGAAAGATGCTTTCTACTCAAACAAAGCTATTATCAAATTAGCCCAGACTGTTATAGAGCCTGCACACTCATTGACTTCCACCCCTTCAAGGGGTATTTTGATCTCAGCTTCTCAAGTGAAGCTGATGCTGCAGTAGTAGCTACCATCCCCTTGGTGCTTCAGGGCACCCCCCTTCAACTACTCGTACCTGGTTGCCTACTGATACCATTCTTGTGGTTCAGTTCTCGGGCCTCCCTACCCACCTACCACTCAAAATTTTACATAATGAGATTATTGCTGGATTATTGGAACATGGTTCTGATCCTATACTGAATTTGTGGTTCCCAATGGAGTCACCCACCTCACAGGCCCCCTGTTAGGAGAGTATCTATAAATCTTCAAATCACAGCGTGGTGGTGCTTGGTGCATAGGACCAATGCAAGAGAACTAGTAGTCAGCGTTATAATAGATAGCCCAGCTGAGGGTGCTTGAGATAAAGTGATATAAGGCGAGGGTTTTTAGCATAGTTAAAATAATAATAGATCAAGCAATCCTCAAAACTTGGATGTGCCCCAGAGGGCAGTTTATAACCAAGTTTAGTACAGGGTTAGAGTGAAGGGATGACCTGGTTTAGAGGGAAACTGGTAGGCCCAGCGTTGTACCTAAGGGCTTTAATAATTTTAAAGAAAATAAATTGGCTAACGCAATTGAGAGAACTCCTCAAAGAGTTCTGCGCACAGGTTTGCCCAAGTCAACATTTTGAATAATGTAAAAGTCTATGGGGTTTATTAAGGAAGACGACCAATAAGAAACATTAGGCTCAAGCAAACATAACTAAGCCAACTCAGGAAAATTATGGATTGACGAAAGAGTTACCAATCCTTAGAGCACCTAAGGTGCACACTACCATCTGGAAGGGCAACATACTTCAAAACCAAACTTACTCAAGTGATTGATTGAAGTTGGAGTTGACCTGAGCTCGCAATTTTATAAATAGAATGATATTCAAAACCCCATTCACCAATTAACAGAATTGAGCGGTCTTTGTTTAAATAAAACTCATCTGTTTTAGTGTGAGAGCTGAAACAGAAGGCTGGGATTTAGACACCTCACTTGTGCCAACCTGATCATACCTAGCCTGTACCCAACGTTTATCCAAGGTGTGCTTAAGGTCATGAAGTTCCTGAACTTTGACCCTTTGGACCTCCTGCCTCCCAGCCTTGTCCCTGCTGTTGGTGCCTTCAATAAAGTCATGTAAACATGACACCCCCGCGCTTTTGTATCTATTTGTCCAGCATCAAAAGAAGTAGCCCTCTCAATCCCTCCTTGCAACATTATCCCCTCTGCTCTTGACCATCCTTTCTGGGCTCAAGTGGATAGAGAGAGCACCATCTGCCCTACCTGTTTTGAACTAGCCCATTCAAAATGGCGCTGCCCCTCCATCACATGAGCTGCAGCACCCACACCCAACTCTTCACATGATTATCCTATAGCTTATCCAATTACGCATTTTGAATGGGGCACTATCCTTCCTCCCTCCAAGGTGGTAGCTAGAGCAACCACTGAATCAACCAACCAAAAACTACATCAACAAACCTCTTATCCTGAGCCCACCAACAAGGAGTCAGAATGGACTACAGTAAATTCTAAAAAATCCTCCCAGCCACCCGCCACAGATAACCCATATTTAAGTAACCCAATCAAAACAACCAAAATCTATGGGATTACTTGGTTGAGGTTTAATGAATTGGGTTAGCTTATCCCTGAAGCCAAATGGTCTAGGCCTCCTCCATTGAAAATGTACCTCAATACTAAATATTCAGCCCAATTTCTAAAGTGACATTATCTGCCTCGCCCTGATGCCGCCCCATTCAAAAGTGACCACCAACTAGCTGAAGAGGCAGTTGCCTTCCCTGAACGTTGCTTGACCCTTAAAGTCATTGCAAAATTAGTTGCAGAACTAGCTGATTGCCTGCTACCTCCTATCCTCCCTAGTACCATGCTCCCAAACATAAAAAAGAACATCTCTGCTTCTATCAGGTGGCGCTTACAGTAGTTCAAAAATTTGTGGCAGTCACAAAGTTCAAATCTGAAGACATGCATTACCTGCAAAAAGCTTGCAACCATTGCCACCCTACCTAAAATACACAATGAGGCTGAGAAAGACCTTACAACCTACATTTTCACCCTCATCATAGCACACATTGAGTTGAAATCACCTCTCTGTTATCTCAACCCCCACTTCCATGATGCACCCATGCCAGTGCCCTCAGCTTTGTGCCGTTACATGTCCCCACCAGATGAAGACAAAGAGCCTCCCAATCCCCCTTTACCCTCCATTATAGTTGTATAGCAGTTTCCGCTTCTGACTTGTTTGATGTGATTTGCTTTGATTTTGTATCAGTTTAAGCGGATCCATCTGGCTCGTTTTAACTTTGTTTTGTTTTACTTAAGTTTTAGCTCTTTTGAGAATTGGTAATGTCCATCCCCTATTTGACATACCTCAAAATAAATATAACTGTACTTTGGACATCATATTAGTAGAACTTAAAGCTATAAAATAGAGCTTTAGGGACATTGTTTGCAACGTTGGGTGCATACTCTTTATTATAAGTATTTATACTGGTGCATTTTTTATGTCATCATTTCTGGATGTCAAATTTTTTTGAGACCTGGTGGTATATAACAGCTTCCATCATCAGAAATTTAGACTTCTCAAAGCTTATAAAGGGAGCGTCTAAATTTTGTATATTATCTTAATATTTATCTATGCTATGAGTGATTCATTGGTGTCTAGGCCATTTATAGGATTAGTACCATTAGTGTCAATAGTACCAATTTTGAAATTGGGGTTTTCTGAGGAGGTCTGTCATGGAGCGTGCTGATAAAAATGTTTATATTGACTTGGAACTCTGATTGAGTTACCACCTAAAACACAAGCCAGAATTCCGCAGTCACAGCATCCAGATTGACATGCTAAAGTTTAGAATACCAGCCATAAAGACCAGCTAGGGGGTATCTAAAACTGGGATCATCTAACTTTTTAAGATAATTGCTAAAAACCAAAATCCAGGGTTTTTTGTTTTTTTGAAAATTTTTACTTGAAATATAAGATGGAGAAAATTGAGAAAATGGGTGACAGTGGTACCTGTTGGGGAATGATGCGTATAAGCTCATTGGGGAAAATTGTGTCACATTTGCAACTGCCATTGGAAATAAAATTGCAAAAATCCAGAAGATTGATCTGACAGCCCTATTTTGAAACTGACTTGGGTACAGACTGCTTAGTCACATTTGTTTCAAACTCATTAATTAAATTTAATTTTTTGTCACGCACATGCATTTTGCAATGGTGGCAACGTTTTGGGCAGCTGGCAGGTAACGCCCAGGGACAGGACACATAAGGCTGGGCCCAGTTGATGGGAAGGGGTTGATCACCCCCATACATGTTGGGGACAGGTGTGGCATAGACAAAATGGCGGGATCTTGGTGGGTTTGAGGTTTTTGTGCAACTTTACCACCTTCTGGAAAACCCTCCAAATATTTTTTATCAGCTTAATGAAGGATAAAACTGGGAGGTGGACTGCAACCCTCAGGAGGTACGCCATGATCCACCTCTCATTCACCACATGGGCCAAATCACCCTGTAAGATGAGAGGTTTGGGTTCTAGCTTCTGACACTTGTTTGAGAGGAATGGAAATTGGTCCCAATCCAAATGGAGAGGTTCCTGCCCTAGACTTACAAGGTTTTTTCATAGGGTAAGGAATAACCCTTTAGTTAAACTTTTCTAACAGATGGAATAGTGTTGGGAATTTAACCAGATTATACTTTTCTTTAATATGTTCTGATACTAGTGAATTAGTTAAAAGTGATCCCCAATATAAATTATTAGTGTTGATGACTTATAGGCTTTTGTGGAGGAATCTCTAAGATAGAATTTAATTATTTGAGCTAGGTCAATAATCTCAGGCTCTCAAGGAGAAAGCTTCAAATTAATATTTATAATCAATTCAATAATTATACTTCCTCTAGTTGTCAGGGATGATCATTAATAGTTTAGTTTAGTTTGCCAGCTCAAGGCATGATTGCCTATCCTGGGAAATCAAGGTAAAGAAAGTTTTGACTAATAATATGCTGAAGATGCAGGTCAATGAACAAAGAAATATTCTCTGGTGAATGATGCTGATTATTCTTGTAGTAGGGCACTAAGTTGCCAAGACATCCATATTTTAATACTATCCCTGAAAATTAAGTTCTGTTCTTAGTTGTACTAGGTTTTGCTAGTAATTGGGTAGGTATAGGACGAAAGTGTCCAAAAACTGTAGTTGAACAAAGTTCAAGCTTTAGCTAGCCTCTTACTTGCCTAGATTTGTACTATCAGTTTACATACATAAAGCTTTATAGTTAATGAAAAAACCACTGTGAACCTGCGCATTGACCACTTTTCAACAACTAACAAATTGAACAAATATGAAAAGTTTCATTTAAGACCATAGAGAAAATGTCTATTTGTGCTTACACTCTGAAAAATTCTACTGAGAGATACCTCATTAATTGGATACATGCTAAGTTACCAAAGAAATTCTAGAAGGCATCAGCCTAATCTCCGCACACTTCTCAATAACCCAGTTTTTATTCCTTTATGTTTGGTTAAGTGGGAAAAATATTGAGATTGTATGTTGATGAAGCTATATAAATAACCCACTAATTTTAAATATACATATTCTAACTATTTATTAGACCAAGGCCTTCAATCACTTACTTGTCTCCACTCCAGCATTAATCTATTAAATTAATTTACTATCAAATTTTTGGGCCATATCCCCAATGATTACTATTATTTTGATCATTTTTGCCCTCATGGCTGGGTCAATTTTATGCATTAATTTACTACATATTTTTGGTCTACATTTCTAATCAATGATATTATAAAGATATGATCAAATCCTCATTACCTAATGGTGCTAAACACCAACTCACTAATTTTCAATTGTTTACCTCACCCAGATGCTGTGGACACTCAAATCACTTATCATATTTAACTATCTTGTCCTTAGTTATTTCAAACACATTGTTAATAGTATTTATTATATCATTGGTCAATTGTCAATGTTTTAGTTGTATTAGGCCAATTGCTTATATTTGTAAATAACCTAAGGCCTAGAAACTAGGCTTCCTGTTTTTTCCAATAAGTATAAAAGTGACCCAAAAACTTAAAGTGCTGATCAGTTAGCAATTATCTGTACCAATAGGTACTGTTAGATTCTGGTGGTTAACTAAAAAATAAACCCTTTGACAACCAACACATTGGTCCAATTGTCCTCCTAATACTCAAGTTAATACTCTAATTAAAGCTTATTGCAATAACATGTCTCAGCCAATTATCACAATGTGAATTCAATTATATTATCAAAAGTTCAGGCCAAATACACTCACGCATTTAGGCCAATCTTCTCTGCAACTACTTGGCTTAGGCCTTATTAACTCAACATCAATTCAATTTAATTATTCTATCAGAAGCTTGGGCTGAATACACTCACACTATTAGGCCAATTATTGCTGCATCAAGCCTTAGCAACTAGTCCTGACTATTCAGAACCAATATCAAATATAACATGAGAAATTTTTGGGATCAACCTGAAGAAAATGTATACAAGTCCCATAAACAAATAAAACAAAAAATGTAATACTTTTTCTGCCCTAGGGCAAATTTTGTATGTCAGTACACATAACTGGCACAATAGCACTTGCACATGGACTGCCCAAATGGGAGTACCTAGTGCTATCAAGAGAGGCCTGCTGTTTTTCTAATTAAGGGTACATTATTTATTTAAATCAATGCCAAAATATCCCAGAATTCATATTTTGTTAGCAGTATGATAAAACTCATTTTAAGGTGATCCTAGGACAATTTTGCATGCTCATTGTTATGATTTTTGTCCATGAAATCCTCCTGAATATGATAGTATTTTGTCACCAATAAACCTAGAATTAGGTCTCAGTTGTATCAGTTCAAGGGCCAAAATAAGGTGGAAAATAATCTGTTGAGATTGCATGCTTGAATGTGGCCAGGAGATACCTTAGAGGTATAAATACCAACACCTGACCTAATAAATAATTATCAAATAATATAGTCAAATAAAGATCTATTTTATTTAATCTTATTTCCAGTTTTTATCTTAAGTAACATTTGGAGAGTGTCATCAAGCTAGGATCTTGAGATCCTTGGCTTATAACTTTGCCTGCCTCAGTTGTTGTTCCCAATTGCAAAGGGAAAATCAAGCCCAAAATTGGCCAAAAGAGGCAGGGCTATTTGAATATGCCTAGTGAGTTTCTGAATGGTCAAATTACCATAAGCCACAGGCAAAATCAAGGATCATTCAGCTGAACTTCAGCCAATTAAGTGTACAGGAAGTAATTTATTAAGAGAGCAATCCTCAAATTCTTAAAAGTACCATGAGATATAAAAAATATTAAAGGGGGTGCCATATAGAAAAAAGATCTGGTTCTATTAGTAGCTTCTGAGCCTACCCATGACCAAGATTACCAAACCACATTCCTCAAGCCAATGTCATTATCAGATACTACTGTGGGCTTTATATTTTAGTAACAAAAGCATGTTTCAATAGTTAAAGTTTATTTGTTACTAAGATTTTGTTATCTTACAGATTACTTTTAGTTTAAGTGACTACCCTGTGCAGTTAAAATACAATGTCAAAGTGCCAATTTCAACAATAAAACTACAATTTTTTAGTGAAGGTTAGAATTTATAATTAGTAAATAGATTTAAGATCAATAACCTTTCACAGTATTTGTACAACTAATAAGAATAATCTGATTATAATTAGGATAAGTTTTGATATTTTATTTCAGATATACTTTAAGATAATTTTTGTCAATAGTTTTAGCAATGTACATAACTTTATAACCTATAAATCATCTCATCTGATGCAAATGTTTTATCATATCTATGCTACCTAAACTTTCTTTACATACACAGTGCATTCAAAAAGTTCTGGGACTAATATTTCAAAGACACAACTTTACAAATAAATAAATTTTCTTTTATTATAATTTAATATACAACCTTTCCCTCTCTATACATATTTATATTACTAAAACAATTGTTAAAAGATATGCATATAGTTCCTAACTTGTATAACCATATTTAAACCAGCTGTCATATTCTTCTGAATTATCTTTACTTTATCAAAAGGATGAACCTTCAGTGCCACCTTCAGATTAGAGAATAGAAAGAAGTCAGACAGAGCCAAATCTGGTGAATAGAGTGGATAATTATAATCTGAAGGTGGCACTGAAGGTTCATCCTTTTGATAAAGTAGAGATAATTCAGAAGAATGTGACAGCTGGTTTAAATATGGTTATATAAAATAGGAACTATGTGCATACCTTTTAACAATTATTTTAGTAATATAAATATGTATAGAGAGGGAAAGGTTGTATGTTAAATTATAATAAAAGAAAGTTTATTTATTTGTATAGTTTTGTCTTTAAAACGTTAGTCCCAGAACTTTTTGAATGCACTGTGTATTACATCACCATTTCAGTTGTTCCTAGAGATATTACTAACGTACAAACTTTTAATTTAGTTTCTTGATATTAAACTCTATATAAAGCCTCATATGTTTAATTACTTAAAGGGCATGGTGTCAATGAGGAATTTAAGATTATATAAAAGTTAGTATGTCATAAGATTGATTATTAAGTGTTAAACTAGAACTGGCAGTAAACTTTAATTGGTAACATGAAAAAAGGATATTTTCAAGTAAGTGATTTTTAAGTCAGATTATTATGCTTTACTTATGTTTAGGCTTCAATTTTCTACAAATCTTGCACATACGATAATTTATGATGTGCATTGAAAATTTTGATTCTCAAGTGTGCAGCTTTGCATATGTGCAAAGTAAAAATTTAATGCTCCCCCCTTTCAAGGTTGCTTAAAGAATAGACAACAAAGGCTTGTATGTCTACTTAGGCCACTGTTTATTAATGGTTCATCATTTTGCTACCAGTTGCCGCCATATTCTGGTTTCATCGGTTCTTAGTGCAATAAAAGAGTTAAAGTTTAGTAAAAATTGCACACCTAAGGGTTACATGTTGAATTGTCTAATACTAAAAAAGGGTTAATATGTTGACATTGAACTCAATACCGCTGTTTTAGCATATTTTTTTAGTACTAGATGGTCCCAACCCAAGGGGGGGATTCATCGATGTTCTGTTTTAGCAGATTACCAATTATTTATTAGCTTAATCAAAAAAACGAAGTGAAAATAAAGATAAATCTTATTCCAGCAAGTTTATTGCTATAAGATGAAGGGCATCAAAATAAAAAATATTTTTTACATTTTCTTATAAGTGTTTCCATGATCTTTTCCATCAAGTAATTTATTAATATCTAAAAATATTTTTAAAATGCCTTACTTTTATTAAATTTGATCAAATAATGATATAGCACCTATTCCATAGTCTAATATTGTTTAAACCCATATGAAATATATACGAAATAGTCAACAAGGGTGGCGGGTAGCACTCTAGTAATCAATAGAACACGAGATCAGATTTAAGCTTTGTTGAAAAATTAAAGCATTTAGTATTTTAACTTAGAGCATATATCAAAAAAATGGAAGAATACTCAAAAATGATTGAGGCAGTGTAAAAATATAAGCAAGTATGAAATAAAAATAAAATTGATATATGAAACAAAGAATTAGTAATCGTGAGCCGATAAAGAAAAAAACAATAGAAGGTGGTCAAAGGTTTAAGCATACATGACAAGCTAAAATTTATTCATTGTAATAGAACAGGCAATCTACCTCAGTAAAAGATTTAAAAAAATCTAACATTTGCTCCTCTTATGGTTGCTACAATTACCATTATCTATACGAGCACGCTTGTTAAAACCACGATTATTGCGATAAAAGTTGTTACAGTATTTCTTTAAGGGACAGTATCGAGATTTAACAAAGAGTCTATGCGCTTCTTTGACTTCAATATCAGTTGGGGTAGTAGCAGTAAGGCAAATCTCAACATCATCGGACACTTTTTTCTCTTTAGAATCTTCCGATTGATCTAGAGTTTCCTTGGCTTCTTCTGAATTGTTTAGAGCTTTCTCTTCAGATTCTTCTAATACAACATTGTTGAGTTCTACTGAGGCCTTGCTCGAATTGAGCTTTTCGAGTAAAGCTGGAACAAATTCTGAGTTGAGCACGCCAATATAGCAATAATCTGGATGGCACTCCTCGTCGATGCGCTTTTTTTCGGTCCCGATAAAAGCTACAAACTCGCAAAAATCATTGCCAAGCTTTTTGTAAAGGGATCTGTAGTCAACGCCTCCAGAAAATCCAGAAAGCTTAAGAATGTTGGTAGCAGGAAGACAATAGTCTAATTCATTTCTATTTTTCTTACTTCCGGCGCTAAATATAAGTTAGTATAAGAGATATACAAAGGAATAGTAAGCGTACCATTTCTTAACATCAAATGTCAGGTCTTTAAAAACGCAAGGAGTAGTTTTAAAGTATTCATGTAACTTAAGGGCGTACTCAAGCTGTGAAAACTCAATTGAAAGCAGTCCCTAGAAAGTTAGATTTAAGCACACAAATAACTTACCTTTTTATCCTCTGCATTGTTTTTTCTATTGCTAATGTAAGCCCGACCAAAAATGGTATCAATTTTAACTTCGGAGTCTCCATAAGCTTTTATAAGACAACCCTTGAGATAATCAAAAAAATTCTACCAAGTTTGTCTTGGGAAACTGAGGGAACTGACCAAAAAACAGGCTTCTTTGTTTCCGATCTTCTTTTGCGAGGGGGTCCAAGTTCAATTCAGCCTTGCGACGAACTTTGAGACCATCTTCGCTGACAATCAAGTCTTGGGAAGAGCGAAGTGCTGCAGAAACTTGAGGTAGGCAATCTTTATAGGGCTCCATCCTTTTAAATTTCAGAATTACTTCAAGTTTCACAAATCCCTCAGAATCTGATTTAACTTGTTCTTTAAAAAATTTGTCATATGGAAGATTAAGGTCTGAAAAATAAAACGCGACTTGTCTAACAATAGCAGCGTTTTGCTCTTCGCTCAGAATAGTGAACTCTTGGATTTGAGGAGCGGTTTCCACGGCGGCAGTAGAGTTGTCAGAAATAGGCTTTTCGGGAACTTGATCCTGCGGTTTACATTCAGTAGGGGCGATGAGATCAGGAACAGAGGCACCTTGGTTTTGAGGAATAGCTTCTACTGACGCAGAGAGATTAACAGACATAGTAATGAAAGGAGGGAGGCAAAAACTCTTATATGCAAATATCTTCTAACTCTCGATAAATTTTTTAATCCTGTTGAAACTTGCTAAAGCCAATTGAAGTGTTTTTCAATTCAACTATTAAACATAGAATGATTGAAATTTAAATCAAAGGACCTGGATTCGCTTAGCTTTTGACTAATTTAATTCGAGCCGTATAGTTGTAGAGCACTTGATTTCTGCGAAAGACCCAATGTCACAAGCAGAACAAAGGAGTTGATTTTAAAACGAGTATTTTAACAAACGCTAATCCTCTGGTATATCAAAGAATATTTACAGTGTTATTAGCAGCTTAACTCAAAGTCTACTATAAATTTATAATAATATTAGTACTATTAATGACATAATATAATTGTAAGTTTACTTTCTTACATAAATTTACAATTTAGCTACATATTCTAATTGGACTATAGAAATGCAAACCATTTTGTAGTTATATAATTTTTTATAAACTGCCTTTAATATATAAGTATTGCTATTAAGCCATAACTAAAAAACTAGCCTACCTTTTATAGTTCTTTAACTTACTAATCTTACTATCCCATATTAATGAGTACTGTTAACTGCTATAATACTTATCTTAATCAAGGCAAAGGGCCATAGACTTTCTAATTATCAAAATAGAAAAGTTTATAGACATCTATATGCAGCTCAATGTCCTCCTCTGCTGTTAGATCTAGGGCCCCACCCCCCACAGCACTGTCAACAATAACCCAACCCCACAATTAAGGGAACCTAGGGCTTCTGTACAGCCTCTCTCATGCCACCTCTGTTTACCTGAAGCTCCTTCAACCAGTTGTCTTCTGGGATATGACTCCCAGACCCCAATGGGTGCCTGCCCTCCATCAATCTGCAGCAGCATCTCTGGGCCTTCCTAGAGCATCACTGACATCTTTAGGGTAGTGGCTTATAACCACTCAGGCCATCACCTGAAACCCTCCTCCTTCAAACATTAAAATCAAGCTTTTCTTACCATGAGATAAGCAGGTTCATGGGCATACCATACCCTCCCATATAGAAGAGATAGCCCAGGACTCAGCCCCTATCACTATATGATAGTATAATATGAACAGATAGTTATATCTCACCTCAGCCTCAGAATATAGCCCCAATCTGCCTACACCTTCTTGAACTCCTCCCTCCTTTATTGAGCATAAACCTCCAAAGACTCTGACAAAATATATACCGCCCAATACTTTCTGTGAAGATGTTTAACACTCTATGGTGGGTACTCCATTGTTCCTATAAGATAGAGGAACAAACTGGACCTATATTTCAATACCACAGCTGCTCCATTGTTCAAAACCTATTGAATCCCATCTCCACCGCTTTTTCACCTGCTCAGGTGTCACTGCATCTTGACCTAAGGTTTGAACACTCCTCCATGACCTTCCATGGCCTAAAAACCCTGATCAAGACTCTTCTTTGAGCAGGATCTACTTATAAACACTGACTCCTTTGAGTCCCTGCCTATGCCATGGCACTATGTATAATCCACAATGCCTACCTTTGGTAGCCTTTGAATCGCAAGTGTGGAACCTTCTGCACATGATTACTGTAATTTTTCATGACCTAATTGAGAGCACCAGCATCAAGGACAAGGCTGGGTGACAGGAGGTCTAAATAGTCAAGTTGCAGGACCTTCATGACCTAAAGCACACCTTGGACCAACGCTGGGTACAGGCCAAGTATGCTCAGGTTGGTACAAGTGAGGTAAATAATGCTCAGCACCTTGTTTTGGCTCTTGCATTAAAACAGACAAGTTATCTATTAAATTATGACAGATCAATACAGTTAATCAGTGAATGGGGGTTCAAAACCATTCAATTTATGAGATTACTAACTCAGGTTAGGCTCAATTTCAATTGATCACTTAAACAAAGGTTCATTTTGAAGTGTTTTACCCTGCCATATGGAAGCATGCACTTATTGGTGCACCAAGACTTAGTATCACTTTCTCTAATCAATGATTTCCCTGAGTTAGCTTAAATATGTTTGCTTGAGACCAATCTTTTTTGTTGGTCATCTTCCCTTTAGTATACACCCCATTTGTTTACAGTTTAATTTTATGTTGTCTTGGGCAAAACTGAGCACAGACCTCTTTGAGGAGGTCCCACAACACGTTAGCTGATTTATTTACTTTAAGATTACCACAGCATCAGTTACACTGCTGGGCTGCCTAGGTTCCCTCCAGCCTGAGGCACCCATGCACTCTAGCCCTGTTCAATGCCTGGTTAGGAACTTCCCTTTGGGACACAGCCAAGTCTTGCTGTTGGTTTGATCACTATAAATGGTTACCATGTTAACCACCCTCTTCCTATGTCACTTTAGCTCTAGCAAACTCTGCAGGGATATCCTTCTTGTAATACCAATTGCTAGTTACCTATGTTGAACCTGTGCACTGTGCGCCACCATGCAGGGAATTGAAGAGTTATAGATACTCTCCTGACATTAAATGACCAACCACTTTACTTTATGTGTATTAGCTTTTTCCATGTGGGACTTTCACAAAGTGCAAACGGTGTGCACCAGCTGTTGGTCATGGCCGCTGTGGGGCTCACCCCTGTTTTTGCATTTTGCTGATGGTTGGAGAATCTTGGCATTATCCTTGCAACCTCTGACTGGAAAGCATTCACCCTTCTTGCTCATACCTAGTGGATACAGATGCTTTGCAATCCAAGAGTTGTGATTCCCAACTTTCCCACCAAGTAAATAAAATTGACACCAATAAACTGTTTTTCTTTGGCACCACATTCAAATGGTGCAGGTGGGATCATCGATGAAGAGCCTGGTGGTGATGGCCTTGGATAACGTCATACAACCTGTCACTAAAATGGGTATATGGTCATTTGCAGCCCAAAACGCATTCTATAATGTCGTTTTCATATAAACCAATCCATATATCTTCTCTTATGGCTCAGATATGGACCTCATTTTAATGTATCAAATCACACATGAGAACTCACGATTGACCACAACCATGACTCACAGAACCCAGGAGGTAAAGAAGGAGTTACTATTACAATATAAAAACGTTTATGCAGTTGCTGAATATAAGGTGGGACATGTGACCTTATTAGTAAGAGTGGCCAAATATTCCTCTCCATTCTATGATGCAGAAACGTACCCTGGAGGCATGCTTATGCCTGAATAAGATTTTTGTGGTAAAGTGTTGGCGTTTTGTTATAAATAAAGATTATTCAGGATATTTTTTATTGAATGTTGCTCTTTCATCCCCTTTAGGGAAAATCAGCATGACTATTTTGATGGATACATGAGCCTCAGAGATTTTTATTGCCAAGACCTAGCTGACTACCTTGGGCTGAGTTACTTGCCTGGTGGTATGGTTAGGGGTGGGGCTTCCCAAGGTATTCCCATACTGAAAGTTATAGGGTTAGTGGATTATCAAGTTGGCAAATATCATTTTTCTGACCACTTCCAAGCGAAAAAAAAACCTTTTGTACCCCATTATTTTGGGTGCAGAGTGGCGGCGAAAGTTTGACGTTAGAACCAAATTGAAAGATAATACCTTGTCCCTAACTTTGAAGAATGGTCACAAGTTAATTTCCCTTTGGCTGAAGCAAACTTTCAGGGCGATTTGCCCCACTTGCCCAATATTCACACACTCAGTCTTGCTACGTTGTTGAAGCCCTCTTTGGAGGTTCCCCTACCTTCCTGTTTGGAGGAGTTGAAATCTTCGTTTAATGCAGCTTCAGCCAATATACTACCAGCTCATTCAGAGTTTGATTGCGAGTTCAAGCTCACCGTTGTTCTGGTGCATATATTTTCTCCCATTTACCCTTTGACCATACAGGAGAAAGCGGCCTTAGATGTGTGGGTTAATGAGTAGTTAGCCAAAGGCATAATTTTTCAGTATACCTCCCCAGTATGCTCCCCACTTCTCTTTGTGGAGAAGGCTGATGGTACCTTACACCCATGTATAGATTATGGGAATCTCAACAATGTCACAATACCAGACTTGCATCCCATCCCACTGGACTCACAGATTGCACGCTATTTGGAGAAGGTGAGAGTCTTTTCAAGTTGGATTTTTTAAAAGCGTTCAATCAGATCTGTATCAAGAAGGGCCAGGAGTGGCTGACTGATTCTGTACCAGAAAAGGGATTTTCCATATTTTAGGTTATGCCCTTTGGGCTTAAAAATGCCCCTTGCATCTTTCAACGCCGTATAGATGCAGCTTTGGGGGACCTGCTGGGGGTATGCACAGTAGCTTACATGGATGATATTTTAGTATTTTCCCCTGACAATGAGTCCCATGCATTTTACCTTTGGCAGGTGGTGGAGCGTTTGAGGGCAACTGACCATATAACGAAATAAGTAAGTGTGAATTATTTGAGTCCCAGGTCACCTTCCTGGGCAACATCATGTTTGACCAAGGGCATATGATAACTCCAAGAAAGGAGAAGGAGATTTGTGAGTGGCCCACTCCAACTTCAGTTAAGGAATTGAGAAGCTTTTTGGGGATGTGTACGTTCCTTAAGAAGTTCACATCAAATCTTTCTGAAGTTGTGGCGCCTTTGTATAAGGCGAGTGGGGCAAAAGTGCTCCAGTGGCCCCAACTTTGCAGGATGCCTTCCAAGTGGTAAATTGTACTTTTCTGTTAACGTCTGTTCGTCATCAAGTCAACTCCAATAAAGAGTTCATTGTTGCTTCTGATGACTCCTACTTTTTCCATAGTGGTGGCCCTATTACAAATAGGCGAAGATGGAATAGAGCATCCAGTGGGATATTTTTCCAGAAAGATGTCTCTACCAGAGTTAAACTACGCTGTATATGATAAAGAGTTATTAGCAGTGGTTGAGGCGCTGACCTATTGGCGTCATTACTTGCATGGCTCATCCCAAACCTTCCGCATGCATACAGATCACCATGCCTTACTGTACTACTGTGCACCTTATATCTTACCCCACGGCAAATCCGCTGAAATTAGACCTTGGCCCAATTTGCGTTTTCTTATAAGTTTACTAAGGGCGGAGAATGGTTTGGCGGATGCTTTGAGCTGCAATCCTGCACTAACTCCAGATCCTAAGGAGGTAGAGGTGCATAATACCCACTTGATGATTCCACTGGGTAAGCTTGTATCTCAGCTTCTATGTCCCTTGGCATTGGGCTAGCGCTCACTCCTCTAGAAAAGGTGGAGAAATATGGTATGTTCAGAAAGGTAGTCCTTTCCCAACCTTTGTTGGCCAAATATGCTATGTTCATTTCTAAGAGCGCGTTGATTCATGAGGATATAACCAGGGGTTATCGCGTAAAGGATGAGATAGTATGGTTTCAGTGGAACCTATGGGTTCCTGCTGGATCATTTAGCACGGAAATTATCCAGGACCATCATGATGGAACCAGTGTTGGTCATCCTGGGAAGGCGAAGACCCTTGAGCTTATCCGCTGCACTTACAATTGGAAGGAAAAGCCGCACAGGTGGGCAGGTATTGTAAAGAGTGCCCTGTCTGCAACCAAATAAAAATGAATTGCCAGCCTCTAGTGGGGCTGTTGGTACCATTTAAAAAGGCTGAAGGGCCTTGGAATTCTCTATTGGTTACCTTTATTGTAGAAATGCCTGCATCTGAGGGCTACGATGCCATCATGGTGGTGGTAAACCAATTAAAAAGCTCACCCACTTTATTCTCTGCAGAACCACAGTAACCGCGGCTGAGATGGCTAGACTCTTTGCCACTCATGTGTTTGCTCTTCACAGGGTCTGTAATGCACCAGCTCCTTCCAGTGAGTCACGAATGAATTGGGAAGCAGGGCCCAAGTCAATGATTAAAGGGCAGACAAGGTCCCTGAGACCATTCTTCTAGTGCATGTGCTACAGGAGTCACGGATAAACACCCCTTGGAGGAAAGTTGCGAGTATGCTTACCCCCAGCAGCATGTCCTGTGTCACAATTCCAATATGACTGGACAATAATCGTGGACAGCTAGGGCGGATTGGGAAGAATTTACTGAACATGATATCAGTTAAAATTATCTGAGTGCCTCAAGATGAGGCGATATTGGGATATAATGGGTTATTATTGGATCACCTCTAAATAAGGCGATAAGGCAATAAGGCGATGTCGACATTCAATAAATATGAAGTAAATCACCTACAATTAGGGCGATAAAGAGTTAGAGAATAACATGCCAAAATTGAGGAGAATCTGTGGAATAGAATAGCCCAAGCTATGAGAGCAGTATACCCAAAGATGCTGTATACAAGTGAGATGGGCAATTGAGAGAGGTAGATTGTTTTTAGTAGAAAGAAAGCAGAACAGTGAAAGATCAATGTATTTACTATAATAAATAAAAAGAGTCAGTTGGGCAAATGCTCCTATTTTTAGTATATTTTCAAGTTTTTCTGAAGGACTGTTGATCCCCACATCATCTGTCTGTTGCTCAGTGGGTTCAACCTGTGCAAACAATATGGAGGATCCTAACAATACCATCTGATTTTATAACACCCTGACTCTAAGACAAGGTGTATGGGGAGGCAATAGCCTTCCCAATCTCTCTCTCAAAGTCCAACGCCTGTTTGTATAGGACAAACATGGCCGCTGTTAGACTAAATTTATCAATATAAACCTTAAAACAGTAATAAAAATAAGTAAGTTTGGGAAAGGCTTTATTTGATATATATAGTCAAGTTGATAGAAAATGGAACTAGAGAACCTCCCATTCTCAAGCCCTTTCACTTATTGCTCTCTGCTGCAAACATAGATCAAGGTCATTCGCCATGCTTGTCATTATGTCTTTTGAAATATGCCATAAACAAACCCCAATTGTTTTAGGCCAGATTGAATTCTGTAGTGGCTGAACCACCATACCCAAGAATTGTTCCAATTATGATTTGAATCCACCTTTAACTAAGAAACCACCCATTTCAAAACCATTTGGTTCGACTCCAGACCTGACGAAACATCTAACCACCGTCCTTCCCCAGTCTTAGTCTCAACCTGGGGTCTAGACAAGTTTAATGCTCTCTCACCCCCCCTACCTTCCACACCAGCTTGTCCTGTCTTATCAAAGATCAGGACAATGTGACATTTAGGATAAACCTCAACCGTCACATCACCCCCTTAGACAATAGTAATTCTTGGATCTTCCCAGGACACCGGGCATAATCTCTGGACGTCTGCCACGTGGCCTCCTCAACTGGGTGACTTTTCCACCAGACCAAAAATGACCTATGACCCCGCACCACTTTTGTGTCCAGGATCTACTCCACCTCATACTTTCAGCCCCTCTTCAGCTGGAAACAGAGGGGAGGCCCTCTCATGCAGCTGCCCCAAGAATGGTTTGAGCTGCGACACATGAAACACTAGATGAGCCCATGACCCCTCTGGTGACTTCAGCTCAAATGCCACCTTGTTCATCGCCCTCACTATTGGGTATGGGCTCAACGCCACCAGCCATAACTTCCAGCTCCTCACAGGTATGGCATAGTTATGAGCGTTTACTAAGACCCAATCGCCCTTATTGAAAATGCTCCCCTCTGACCGATGCATATCTGTTTTCCTCTTCTGAGCTACAACTGCTTCCTCTAGATTCTTTCTCAGTAGCCTCAAAGTATCCTGAGTCTCACGTGAAAGCTCATCTACTGCTGGATTCTGACCCTGCTCCCGAGGCCTCATACCCTCTGAGTGCTGACCACGGTTTGTAAAAAATGGGGTCATTCCTGTGGAAGCATGTTTGTGGTTGTTATATGAAAATTGCGCCAACTTCACTCAACTCACCCAATAATCCTGATGCCCTGAGAAATAGCACCCAAAATACCGTTCAAATATTTGATTTACCCTCTCAGTTTGGCCATCTGATTGGGGATGGTAATCTGATGAACGGGAGGCCTTTAACTTCAAGTTTCCTAACAGATGTAACCAGAACCAAGATGTGAACTGTGTTTTTCAGTCTGACACAATCTCCTCTGGTACCCCATGTTGGGAAAAGATCTGATT
Organism: Massospora cicadina; assembly: GCA_022478985.1. Classification (NCBI taxonomy): domain Eukaryota; kingdom Fungi; phylum Entomophthoromycota; class Entomophthoromycetes; order Entomophthorales; family Entomophthoraceae; genus Massospora; species Massospora cicadina. Next base: position 94,786 of record JAKSZP010018724.1, read on the forward strand.
CATAAAGATCTGACATGCTACCTTTGCAGAGATGGTTGATCAACAAGGGAAAAACTATGTATACTTTGTCAGGCAATCCACCACAACCATCAGGGCGTCCATCTCCTGGGACTTGGGCAGCCCTGTGATAAAATCCTCACTCACAGAGGCCCATGGACTAGATGGAATCTGAAGCGGCTTCAATTTACCTCCTGGCACCATATGGCGGGACTTTATCCTGGAACACACCACACATCACTCCACATACTGCCGTACTTCAGCACCCAATCTCCTCCATGAATACTGGTGACAAACTAAATCCAGTGTCTTCTCCCCGCCTGGATGTCCAGCTAAAGGATGATCGTAGTTAGCTGGTAACACCTCTTGCTGCAAACTCATCACTGGAACCCAGATCCTTCCTTCGTGCCAGATAAGACCTCCTCAGACAAGAATTCTACATGTTTCTTGCTTGCCTCCCCTTCTTCCATCTTATCCAAGATCCGCTGGCCAAACTCACTCCCGCTGTGCAGTCTTAATTCTTCCTCAGATTCCTTCTCTCCAACTCCAGATCATTGCAAACAAACTCAATGGCAACATTGTAGCGGTGTTAAAATTCCTCAACTCCTCCTCAGAGAACACCAACCCTGAATCATGACTCTGCAAATCTGACAAAATATTCTGTTTCCCAGGCTTATACTCAATCCATAAGTCATACTGAACAAAAATAAGTGCCATCAGGCCTATCTTTGATTCATCAGATGTGGGGACTTATAATACTCAAAGGCTCAATGATCAGTCCAGATCACAACTGGATGCCTGGCGTACAACAGGTGGTGTTGCCACTCCCCTAATGCTGCCACTATTGCCAAAAGTTCCTTGTCATAGACTGGGTAATTCATCTTAACGGTCATCATCTTCCTTATGAATTAACAGACAGGGTGCTCAAACCCGTCTTTACCCTCCTGAAAATACACCGCTCCAAGTGCAAAGTTTGACGCATCCGTCTCTACTATAAACAGTCTGTTGGGGTCAAAATAGGCTAGAACTGGGGCTGTCTGCAGACTGGTATTAACCCGATGGAAAGCCCTTTATCAGTCTCCCCCAAACGAAAGGTACATTCCCAGTCAACCTTGTCAGTGGCACAACCCACTCAGCTAAATTCTTGGAGAACCTTCTTAAAAGTTCACTACTCCCAAAAAGTTTTGCACTTCAGTCAGATTCCTGGGGGCCTTCCATTCCTTCACTGCTCGCAGTTTATCAGGACATATCGCTAACCCCTCTGGAAAACCACCTTTCCCAGGAAAGACACTGAGTCCTTATTAAACTCACACTTGGATGGCTTTAACTTCAAGCCCACCTGGATTGCCACCTCCAGAATAATCCTTACATCACTCACGTGATCTTGCATTGACCTGAGAATTTCAGAATATCATCCATATAGCAACACAACATCTACCCACTAAATCCCCCAACACACAATCAATTATGCGTTGGAAAACTGCGGGGGCATTATGCAGCCCAAATGCGTAACCAAATACTCAAAAATCCCAAAGTGATATTCAAACGCGGTATACTTCTGGTGCTCTGGATGCACTGGAATATTATTGAACGCGTCAACAAGATCCAATTTGGTGAACACCACACACCCTGAGATCATGGGTAGAATGTCTTCCAGGAGTGGCATTGGATAAGAGTCAGGCTCTTTCACTCATTCAGGTGCCAGAAGTCACACAAGAACGTAGCTCCCCACTCGCCTTTGTCACCAGCAACACTGGTAAAACCATAGATGATTTGGATGTCACAATCTAACCCAAACCTAGACTCTTAAAGACATATTCACCAAGAGCATCCCGAGCCTTAGGATTCAATGGATAAACTGGACATCCCCTTAGCAACTCAGAGCCCTTTTTGAACCAAAAACTAAATGCAAAGTCCCATGTAGGAGGGAAGGGTGCCTAACTCTTAGGTTCAAACACTGAAATTCCTGGTACTCCTCTGGCAAACCCTCCAATGGCGCGACTGAAGATATTTACCCATTTGTCTACTGATAACCCCTGGAACTGGAACTCCTAATCACACACATCTGAGCCTTCAGGCGACAAGAGCACTTTCCCCTTCATCATATCAAATTGATGATGGAATTGGTGCTACCACCTCATCCCCAGCACCACTGGGTGAAGCAAATGTGCCACAACATGAAATTCTTCCTCAAGCTCATCTGAGCCTTGTTCATAACAAGAACTTGGCCCGCACCTTCCAGACCATAGTCCATTTGGTGGAATCCGCCAAGAACACAGATCCATCCTCCTGCAACGGCAATCCACATTTTCTTGCCCACCCCTCATCCACATAATTCTTATCAGCCCCAGTGTCCACCAGGGCCAGGACCCTTCCGCACTCCTTCTTCACAGGACCTTCACGCACTTCTATGGGTAGAAATAAATATGAATAGAGCGAAGGAAGCGATTTATTCTGTGACACTAGCTTCACTGGCTTCTTGCAGAAGTTTTATAAAGAGCATTCTTCTTCTTTGGGGTATCAGGGACCTGATCAGGGACCTCAACCATTGCCTCCCCCAGCAATTCGCCGCCCTCCTCAGGTTCCCTTGACCCTTTCCTTCCTCCTCCACATACCTGAACCCCTTTGAGCTGTACACAGGCTCTGAGCTTACTCGTCTCATTGTCTCGTTCCCATGGAAACCACTTGGGAACTGCACCAACTCCTGGAGAGCCTGGGTCAAGGCCACCTGCTGCCCCACCTGCAAGGCCAAGGCCACCTCTTCCCCAACGTCATTGCAGGCCACACTGCTGCCATTTTAATAACAAATCAGCATAAAAATTCTGATGAAACATGCAAGGAAGCTGGGAACTCTGATGCTTTGTGTCAGACATTTGCCCTCTCAGTTGCAGAGGAAGAATGTTTTGGGTTGAAGTAAGCCAAAATGAGGAACTTTCTTCCATTTATGAGTTTCCAATGACCCTGAATGCAAATTTAAGAATAATGGGACTTAAAATATCATAGATATTGGCCAAAAGACCCTGTCTTATTCTTGGTGGAACCCTGTTAATTGGGGTAACACCATTTCAACACCTGCAAGGGCATCAAAAGTAAAATCAAATGGTCAGATTTCCCTGACCTCACAACGGACCTTGGGGCAACCCTCAGAAAATATTCTCCCAACCACCACCAGATTATTCAAACCACCTACGCAAGGGCCACCCCCTTTTATAGGCGTGGCGGAGGCCCCCTGAGGTGAAAGTAATTTCTCTAGTGGTGATTGGTTTTAGTACATCAAATCTTACCGCATAGGTAAATTCTGCCCCAAAACCTCAACCTTCAGTTTACCAAAAATTTACTCACTTTTCCCAAGATCTGATAGGATTGTAACCCATATTACCTAAATTGAAAGCAACTAAGCTATTCCAAAACTATCCTCAAATTCCATCTGACACTCAAAACAGTTTAAATACTTTTTTTAGTACTAGATGGTTCAAAACAGTTTAAATACTGATAGTCAAATATTGGGAAACTACACTTTTTGCTTTACCCCCGCGCTCCTAATAAAAGTATAAAAAACCAATTTTATAGTAGCGCTCATTTTTATTTTTATTAAAATCTTTAGTGGAATCCAGTGGCGTTAGCATCAGCGAGCACCTAAATATCTGAATTCCTACAAAATGATGCTCACTACAGGGGGTCCCTGTACACCAACCCTCGTTGCTCTTAAAAAAGCAAATAACCAGCGCTTTGTCCCGCCTTGAGGAGCTTGAACAGCGCCCTTACAAACTCCCCATTAAGGACAAGTTACCCCTGGTGAAGGGAGCATTGCTACCTTCCTAAACGTTTATGAAGCTGCTATGGATGGTGCCACAGACAAGCAAAAAGTCTGAAACATCCTTCCTTGTTTAAGCCGCTTAGCACAAGAGATGGCTGTACCCAACCTGAACCCTGGGTACATCTGGACAGAGGTGAAGGAGACTCTTTTGGCTGAATTTGGATCAAAGCAAAGTCTACATAGGGAAAAACAGGCCTTTATGCGCCTTAGTTTAATGAGGGTGAATCACTTATTAATTTTGCTGAACGTTTTTACCTCTCTGCGCAAAGGTTGTCCGCCTCTAACATGCTCACCATTGACAATGCTATCGCTGCCTTGTTATCTGAGTTAACTTCTCAACCCTCTCTAGCCAGACATATCATCTTAGTGAAATGCTACTTTACAAATATCTGCGACATCAAGGAGGCTTTGTTAGATGTGGCCAAACTCCATGTATGTGCCACACCACATGAAGCTGAGGTGACAACCTTGGATCTAACCATCGAGGAGCATCCGCCTATTGAACAATTGGGAGTGAATCCTGTGCCTATCCTCCCTGCTAAACCTGCTCCCTCAGTGCGGCTTAGAAAGGTTATAACTCCTTCTAATGAATCAAAGCCATGTAAGGTTGTAACAACCATATTTCCGCACAAGCTCACTAACGCCTATGTGCCTTCTCTTCCAGCCAAGCTGGAAAATGCGTTTCCTAAGGCTACCCAATATTCTGTAGCAATCTCCCCTACTTCCATTGCAACTTTGCCCATTGTTGAGAATACCCCTGGGGAGGAATATGAGGGGGTTATGACGACTTTGGATACTATATTTTGGGAGCACCTATAGAAGTAGAAGTTCCTGATCATTTAAACGCTGGAGAAGTAGAGTTTACTACCATACCTGAGGGTAACGTACCTCACTCAAATTTCAGGATGGCCCAAAGTTATTGATACTGCCAGCGATAGTGATCAATTTTTAGCTAGCTTGATTTGACCTCTTCAGTGGGTCCAGCCCATAAAAACCATTGTGGATAAATATCCTGAGACTGCTCGCAAATTAACCTCCACTTTTCAGCCTAAGGAGGTCTTAGCTTTGGCCTAACTTTGGAGGAACCCTCAAAAAAGTTGAAGTGGTTATACAAAAAGTGCGAATTCTGGCCATCTTGGATACTAGGTCCCTGGTTAACATGATCTCCACAAAGTTTATAAAAAAAGATAAAGCTAGCGCCCAACTTGTAGTACACGCAAGGATTTGGAACTGCTGGCCCAAATAATACCCATTCAATCAGGGCATACTCTTCCCTTCCCATTCGAATTGGGAAGCTTATCCTATCAGCCCCTTCCATGGCTTTGGACAATAACGCCTATGATATGCTCATCGGCACTCAGTTTATAATTGAAT
>JAKSZP010018725.1:0-99691 GCA_022478985.1 Massospora cicadina
TTTTAAATGGTCAAAAAGGTATGAAGACCAAGCTATCATCCAGAATGCCCAATGGTTGCGATTCAGTTTACACAATGATCAAAAAAATCCCCCCTCCCAAATCCATCAGTCATCACCCCCAATGGGCAGATTCCTACCAGAAAATTGGGTGTTGCACCTGATGCAATGCCACTGACTGCAACTCAGCCCACCGCCAAATTTTGTGATGTCAGTCCCCAAGGTAAATAACCCACCCATTTCTAAATAGTTCACCGCTTAGGTTGAACTGACCGCAGCTCAGCCCACCGCCAAATTTTGCGATGTCAGTCCCCAAGGAACTAACCCACCTATTTTCCAAAAAATTCGCTGCTTAGGTCAAACTTGCAGAACCTGATCCTGGCTTATTTTCCCTCAAAATCAATGACTATTTAATTGGGTGAATCACATTGAGAAAATTGTTGGTTGATTCTCCCTCCTCAAATTTTCCAATAAAAACAACTTCCCCCAAAATCCTGTTTTTATCTATTGAGAATTAAGCTCCCTTCCAGTTCCATATCCATCATACCAGCATCAGTGCCTCTGGCATTCTGGTTTGCCACTTAAATGCTCTGGCATCCGGGCTTGCAGGCCAGTCTAATTCTTACTTACTGTTTGCCTGACATAATCAACCAACCATCAATCTCTACCATTTCCACCTTTCTCGTAGATATTGGTGCAGCAATGGTCCCTTCTTTCCAACTAAATCAGGTCGTAAAGAAGATTATCCCTGCCCACATTAGCCCCATCCCACTAAAAACTCCAAACCCATACCCCATAGTTGCCACGGCTATCTTGCCCATGTCAGTAGAGTCTAACATCTCAACTTGCAATGAGTTTATTCCCCAAAGCCCAGTAGTTTCTCAGTTATCACCCTTCAAAGGTGCAATTCCCATGGAACTGGAACTGATCATCATCAAAAATGGGGAAGAGGCTGAGGAAGAGGTTATCCTGGCATCCCAGAAATCATGACGTTCCATACAATATCTCATAACTTGGAAAGGATATCCAGACTATGAGAACAGTTGGGGCAAGGCGCACAATTGTGCAAATTGCATGATCCTGGTCAAAATGCTCCACATATCCCACCCCAAGATTCTCCATTTCCCCAAAAAACCTGCATCAGTAATGGCGATCAAGTCACCCAAGGCGCACAAGAAGGTGGCTCTCGTACAGTTTCCCATTGATGAGGCTCTTCTCTTGGAAAAAGAAAAGGGTAATATAAGTCCTGATGAGCCTCCACTGGGCATTGGTTGGGCCATCTTTCTGTCCCTGAGCAAGAAGGTACCAAAGAGGATGGCCATACCCTCGTTACTCAGGGCAATCTCACTCATGTGGTAGACAAGCGCTGGATAATAGCCCTTTTGCTTCAGATCCCACTTCTGGTACCCGCACTCTCCTTGGAAGAACTGTTACAAGGAATCAGTAAAATTTGCGCTGAGATTGCCAAAATGGAATTGATTGCAACTAATTTGAGAGGCAATCTATCATGGAAATGGCAGAAGAAGTTTAGATAGGCCTGCCAGTTGGGATGCATAAACACCCAAAAGGCAAGCCAGAATGCCAGAGGCATTGCCAACCGTATGACTTGATATGGAACTGGGAAATGTGATACCACGAAGTGGTGGTGTAACAACAGGGTAAGGAGTATCCCAACAACAAACCACACTGAACCCATTCCCAACTCAGTGGTTCTAACTGCAGGAGGTGGGATTACTGGGATAGTCTCGACAAGATTCTTGGCTTGAGAGGCCAATTCATCGGGGGTGATAGGGAGATAGATTCTCTCTATCCATTGTTATACATAGGGCCATAAGATCCACATGTATTATTGTCAGAAATTCATAAGAGCGGGGTTGTAAAACCAAAAGTGTCAGACTCGCTGGGCCCAATCAGTGATAGAGGGAGCCATGGTGACCAAAAGAATTGGTAAAGCCCACCCAGAGTGTGGGGTGATGGACCACCAGGGAAATGCCATCTGGGATGCGGTCAGAACAGAAAATAAAGAAAATTTGATTTTTTTTGCAAAAATTTATTTGGAAAGGAAAGTGAAAAAAATCAACAAACAATTTTCTCAGTGCCATGCAATTGATTAAATAGTTTCAATTGGGTGGTGACAGGATGGGGTCAGGGCCCACAAATTCGACCTAACTGGCGCATTGCTCAGGAATGGGGGGGTTTATTCTTTGGGAACTGATATCACAAAATTTGGCGGTGGGCCAAGTCTCTGTCAGTTTGACCTCAAACATCTGTACCAGGGCTCAACTACGTTTCCAATGATTATCATGATGGCATTTGGCCCAACGGGCGACGGGAATCCCCCAAGGCCACCCCTATATGGACAGGCCCATTTGGTTGGGAACTGGTTTGGGACTGCCAACCCACCTGCGCTCAGTCATTAAACGTTCGTTCAGTCAACAGCAGCACATCAGGTGCAACGCCTGAATTACTATCCAAGGGTTTCAAACCCTCATTGATAGCGCCCAATATTTGTTCAACTGGTCTGGAGATTGAATTGGAACTGTCAGGCGATCCAGCCAATATCTCATTCTTCATGCTTTTACAGATATTAAAATTTTTAGCATCAGCCAGATTGCCAGCTGAATTAGATCTGACCGATTTCAAATTCAGTAACCTCGGCACAGATTTCACTAATTCCCCACAGCAGTTCTGCTGAGGTAAGTGTGGGTATTGGGGGTGGGATCCGAAGTGGACGAGCTGTTACCCATCGCTCATCTACTATGTGAGCGAGGTCACCCTGAGTGATGAGAGGTACCGCCATCCTCTTTGGTGTCTTTTTATTTGGGAATGGGAAGATGACCCGATTGAGAGCCAAAGGACGTTCCCCAAGACTTACATTACCCTTTCCTTCTTCCAAAGGAATGGCACCCCCACCAGGAAATTGCGCCAGAGCCACATTCTTGTGTGCTTTAGGTAGCTTGATAGCCATAATCGTTGCGATTTTCTGAGGAGGGTGGGGGGCCCCAGGGTGGGATGCGTGAAAGGCTTTGACCAGCGCCATACAATTCGCACAATTGCATGCCTTGATTCAACTATTTTTGTAGGCTGGGTATCCTTTCCAGGCCACATATATGGTACTGAACGTCATGACTTGCGAGATGCCAAGATAGCCTCTACCTCAGCTTCTTTCTCATTATTGATGATGATCAGTTCTGGGTCCGTGGGAATTACACCCTTGAAGGGCGAAAATTGGGAAACATGGAAGACTGGGTGCTGCTTCCAATGCGCGGGAAGCTTCAGGTGGAATGCCCCATTACCCAATACTTCCTCCACTAAGTGAGGACCCAAACGCTTACTGGCGAACTTGTGGGAAGGTGTTTGAATTCACAAATGACGGGTATCAAGCATGATGTATGAACCCACCATAAAGTCATGAACTGGAAGGAGTTTACAGCCCGCGAATCACTTATAGTCATTGATGGCTTTGGTGAGATGTTCCCGCACTAAGGCTTGAGTTGATCAAATATGGGTAGCATGATTTGCGGCAACTTGAACATCAGGTCGCAAGCATGCCCTGACTGAAAATGATGGGTTATAGCCCAACGTTGCTTCATATGGTGAAAACCCCATGGATGCGTGGATCCCATTATTGTATGCAAATTAAGTGAGAGGCAAGTCACTGGACCAAGTATCCTGCACTGCTGTGGCATAGCAACGCAGATACTGTTTGAGGACAAGATTAACCTGCTTGGACTGACCGTTGGACTGGGGGTGATACGCTGTGGATTGACAGGGGGTTATCTTCAGGATTGATAGGAGTTCACTCCAAAAGCGTGCAGTAAACTGAGTACCCCGGTCACTAACAATTTTCTGGGGAAGACTGAACATCAAAAACGCATGTCATACAAAAAGACAGGCAGTTTCTTCCAACCTAATTGCAGAAGTGCAAGGGATAAAAAAGGGAAAAAATTTTAAAGCGATCCACCACTACCATTACCACTGTGAACCCATTAGAACAGAGGAGATTGACAATAAAATCTAAGGACACCGAGGTCCACAGACCTTCCGCCTGCTGTAAAGGGTGTAGGAGGCCATTCTTACTGGAGCGATCTGACTTAGCCCTAGTGCAAGTAACACAATCAGTGATCCAAGCTGGGACCTCTTTAGTCAGTCCTGCCCAATTGAAGGTTCGCTTAATCAGATCAATGCATTTCTTGTTACCAGGGTGTCCAACCGTGGGAGGATCATGGTGTGCGCGGAATTTTTTGGGCGGAAGGGGGGAACCCACACATGAGAACGGAAGTAAATGAGCACCTCTTCTAAAAAGTATAGGGAGTGTTTGGGACTCGTGTGAGTCAACTGCTTGAACAACTCCACGCCCTCAGGGCAGGCCGTTTGAGTTGCTAACACCTGGGCCAATAATGGATCATCAGGAGACAACGTGGTGGATGAAACAATAGAGGGAACGATTGACAGAATCTGAGTGGCAGGGATCATGGTAACGAGATCCACTTCCTCAGGTTCCAAGGGACAGTGAGCAGGGCTATGGCTTATGAAGTCAGGAAGGACATTGAGCGCACCTTTGACAGATTCATATTTCAAGTTGAAACTGCACAGGTCCCAATAGGTTCAGGCCTGCCAGTGCACCAATTTTTGAGGTTTGTGGAAATACAAGAGAGCCTGGTGATCCGTGCAAACTGTTAGCTCATGACGAGCACCCTGTAACAGGTATTGCCAATGAGTTAAAGCCCATGCAACAGCCGCCAGTTCCTTGTCATAAATGGCCCAAGACTGCTCCATAGTAGTGAATTTTTGGGAAAAATAAGCAACCGGATGTTCAAGACCATTGAGGTCCTGAAGCAGCACCGCGCCCACTGCTACCAACGAAGCATCACATGTAACAATATATGGTTTGGTGGGATTGGCGTATTTCAAAATGGGAGGAGACACAAACACCTCTTTGATTGATTCAAACGCGTGCTGGCATTTGGGGGTCCAACAAAATGGTACATCTCTTCCAGTGAGGGGATGGAGCGGAGTGGCCAACTGAGAAAGTGTGGGGGAAAATTTTTTAAGAAAATGATAGTTCCCAAGAAACTCTGAAGTTGCTTCTGTGTAGTCAGAGTTGGCCATTCTTGGATCACATCTAATTTGTTGGGAGGGATAGCAACACCTTCTTTGAGAACCAGGTTTCCAAGAAATGTGACCTCTTCCTTATAAAATTCACACTGAAGCTTTGAGGAACAGCCCTGCTTTATGCAAAGCAAACACCACCACTTTCAAGTTGATAGCATGTTGTTCGGGAGTTGGGGAATGAACAACAATATCATCAATGTATGCAATAGCACAAGAGAACTGGAGATCCCTAACGCGTTGTCAATCATTTGTTGAAACGTAGCAGGGGCATTTTTCAACCCAAAGGGCATTACACAAATTTGAAATTGCCTCACCTCATCCAGATTGTGGTCAACCATTCCTGTCCTTCCATCACCCAAATTTGGTTGAAAGCGTTCACCAGATCCAGTTTTGAAAGCACACGGGATTTGGCAATCGCCTGACTGATTGTCTGCTATAAGGGCAATGGGTAGGGATCTGTAACTGTTATTTTGTTCAGGTGACCGTAATCTATGCAAGGAGGGAGTGATCCATCCGATTTTCTTGCAAATACAATAGGGGAGGTGATGGGAGAGGTTTCTTTGAACAACCAACCTTTTTTAACATATCATCCAGCCAGGGTTTGAGTGCAACCTCTTCCTCCGCTGTATGAGGATACAATGGGCAGTTGATGTTCACCAATTCCACGGTTGTCCAAAATCCACAATTGTACCTAGTATGTTTTGGCAGATGGTCCACTTTTTCCATGTCGAAGATTCTCCAGTATTGCATTAAGCTTTTGGAAAAATCAGCCAGAATGCCCATGGAAGTAACTAAGGTAGTGATAGAGCTGGTCCCTTGTATTTTTTTGAGGGTGTTGATCAAAGTGAACTCTCTCTCTGAATCATCATTGGTAAATGACAATGTGTTAGACTCTAAATGAATCTTCACATGTTGTTGACGCCACCATCCCACACCCAAGATCACCAGGAATACCAACTTTAACATGGCCAAAAAATGATTGCAGAAGTTGTATTGGTGGATTATGAAGTGTATTGGCCGGCGAATGACATATAAAGACTGGTAATCAGATGAGGCCACCATTACTGAGGAGCCCACATCCATTTCCAGTTTTAATTGCTGTGCCAACTCAACTCTCATGAAGTTCCCCGCTGCTCCGGTATCCACCAGAGCTTCAAGGGAGACATGATGCGGACCAATACTGATTTTCATAAGGACAAGGAAATAAGCAGAATTTTGTTTATTTGGAGATTCGAATGACTCATGGACAACTGAAGAAATAATGGGTATGTTGGGACCAGGGTCAGGGTTTTTATCTGGGGCGAAAACTGGAAGTACAAGTGCGGGAGAAATCATTTCTTCTGTCTGGGCTTGAACAGAATCATTCATAGCTAACTCTGGAAATGCCAACTTGGACTCGGGGGTTATGGCAGGGTTGGGGCCCACTTCAACTGCTATTCTGGTGTCAGGCGCATCATCTACATCTTTGTTAGGAAATCCTATCATAAAGTTCCCCTTCTGATGTGAGGAAACGTGGTGAGGTAACGCTTTGATGGTAGTTGTGGTGGCACATATTTGATTTACTGATTCCTGGATGGTAGACCAGACCACATGATGAGCGGAAATTGAATCCAAGCTCGCTCTAAAGACTGCCTGAAGCATATTGGTAGATAGGTCTGACGCGGAAGCCAGCTCACAAAAGGTAGAAATCAGAGAAGCCTAACTAGAAGCTTCAGCCATGGTTAGGAGTAGTCTGAATAAGTGGTCTGATTGGGACACATGGGGTTTTAAAGCAGCTGATACAACAGCCATCAGGGGAATGGAGTCTCCTTCTTGTGAGGAAGAACACAAAAGGCTTCTCACCCAATGGCGGACATCTCCATCCACGGCGTCTAATAATGTGAGACCTTGTTGGGCATGAGATATTGCAGAAGCGTTACTGAGTGTGATCGTCATCCGCATTTGTACTTTGGTGAGAGTGTCAAGAACCTGATTGGCGATCTCTTGGGAGGGGATACTTGATCCTTTTCCCAGATCATAGGAAGTACGAGAAGATACAGTCTGCACCTCTTGAGTGGCTTTAAGAAAGTTTCCCAAAATAGAGTGGATGCTTCTCCCAAAGTTGGAAAGTGACCAAATGAACAACAAACAACACACTAATGATTGTACGTTCATCTGGTAGAGGGTAACCACTGCGGCGCCCCAATTCAAAAATCAAGGTGTAGGTGGCTGGAAGTAATGGTTGGTCAATTATGTCATGGAAATGGCAGAAGAAGTTTAGACCAGCCTGCCAGTTGAGATGCATAAACACCCAAAAGGCAAGCCAGAATGCCAGAGGCATTGCCAACCATATGACTTGATATGGAGCCAGGAATTGTGATACCATAAAGTGGTGGTGTAACAACAGGGTAAGGAGTATCCTAATGACAAACCACACTGAACCCATTCCCAACTCAGTGGTTTGAACTGTATGAGGCGGGATTACTAAGATAGTTTCAATGAGATTCTTGGCTTGAGAGGCCAACTCATTGGGGGCAATAAGGAGATGGATTCTCTCTATCCATTGTTGTACATAGGGCCATAAGATCCCCAAGTATTGTTGTCAGAAATTCATAAGAGCAGGGTTAGAAACCAAAAGTGTCAGACTCACTGGGCCCAATCAGTGATAGAGGGAGCCATAGTGACCAAAAGAATTGGTAAAGCCCACCCAGAATGTAGGGTGATGGACCACCAGGGAAATGCCATCTGGGATGCGGTCAGAATGGAAAATAAAGAAAATTTGATTTTTTTTGCAAAAATTTATTTGGAAAGGAAAGTAAGAAAATCAACCAACAATTTTCTCAGTGCCATGCAACTGATTAAATAATGGTTGATTGGGTGGTGACAGGATGGGGTCAGGGCCCACAAATTCGACCTAACTGGCGCATTGCTCAGGAATGGGGGGGTTTATTCTTTGGGAACTGACATCACAAAATTTGGTGGTGGGCCAAGTCTCTGTAAGTTTGACCTTAAATGTCCAAACCAAGGCTTGACTACGTTTCTGATGATTAGCATGATGGCGTTTGGCCCAACGGGCGACGGGAATCCCCCAATGCCATCCCTTATAGGGACAGGTCCATTTGGTTGGGAATGGGTTCAGGATGGCCAACCTGCCCGCACTTGGTTATTTAACCATTCATTTGGTCAACAGCAGCACATCGGGTGCAACGCCCAAATTACTATCCAAGGGTTTTGAACCCTCGTCAATAGCACCCAATATCTGTTCAACTGGTTTGGAGATTGAATTGGAACTGTCAGGCGATCCAGCCAATATCTCATTCTTCATGCTTTTACAGCCATTCAAATTTTGGGCATCAGCCAGATTGCCAGCTGAATTAGATCTGACCAAATTCAATTCAGTAATCTCAGCACAGATTTTACTAATTCCCCGCAACAGTTCTGCTGAGGTAAGTGTGGGTATTGGGGGTGGGATCCAATGTGGACAAGCTGTTACCCATCGCTCATCTACTATGTGAGCGAGGTCGCCCTGAGTGATGAGAGGTACTGCCATCCTCTTCAGTGTCTTTTTATTTGAGAATGGGAAGATGAACTGATCAAGAGCCAAAGGACGTTCCCCAAGACTTACACAATCAGCCTGATACTCAGATTTCAAGTGGTTGAAAAGGTATGAATACTGAGCTATCAGCTGGAATGCCTGATGGTTGTGATTCAGTTTACATGATGATCAAAAAATCCCCCTCCCAAATCTATCAGGTATCAACCCCAATAGGCAGATTCCTGCCAGCAAATCAGGCGTTTCACCTGATGCAATGCCACCGACTGCAACTCAGCCCACCACCAAATTTAGCAATTTCAGACCCCAGGGAACTAACCTGCCCATTTCCAAATAGTTCACCACTTAGGTCAAATTGACCGCAACTTGACCTGCCACCAAATTTTGTGATGTCAGTCCCCAGGGAACTAACCCACCCATTCCTGAATAGTTCACCGCTTAGGTCAAATTGACCGCAACTCAGCCCACCACCAAATTTTATGATGTCAGTTCCCAGGGAACTAACCCACCCATTTTACAAATAATTCGCTGCTTAGGTCAAACTTGTGGAACCCAATCCTGGCTTATTTTCCCTCAAACTCAATTATTATTTAATTGGGAAATCACAGCGAGAAAATTGTTGGTTGATTCTCCTTCCTCAAATTTTCCAATAAAAACAACTTTCCCCAAAATCCCATTTTTATTTGTTGAGAATTAAGTTCCCTTCCAGTTCCTTATCCGTTGTACCAGCAGCAGTGCCTCTGACATTATGGTTTGCCACTTGGATGCTCTGGCATCTGGGCTAGCAGGCCAGTCTAATTCTTACTTGCTTTTTGCCTGACAGTATGATAGGCCAGGAAATCCATGGACCACCTTTGCTATTCACTATCTCAGTTTGAGGCATTGGTGCACAATGCCAACACAGTCATAGTCATCCCCTACCCAAAGTTCCTGTACTGGAATTGAACTTGGGGAGGCAGTGGTAAGTCTGCTGAACATTTAGTGACTATAATTTACAATTTTGGAAATTTTTATCTAGTACTCACAGTTGCCCTACATCTTTTGCATCCTCATTATGGATTGCTGTACCAGAAGTAAATTTGGCTGGTAATCTTGGTGGTAACTCATCCTGAGTACCATTGCAGTTCTCTTGTTAACAGCACGCTCCATGACAAGTTTCAGGGGCATGAAACACGACCTGAGAATGCATGATATACAGAGCTAGGTCCTGAGGTGGGACAAGTGACTATTTGATTTGAGGTTAGTTGGGTCATCCTAGCACACTTTGGCAGCAGCCAAAAGTCATAAGGAGATGATGAACCACTGCCCCATGCAGGTGGCAGCAGGCATCAAACTTTTTGCTCTATAAACACATATTGGCATATTGACAAAAGTTTTTGTATTAAAATTTCAATTTCATGTTTAGCCAAAATAAGTAGTCAAAGTAAAGGAAAGATTTTGAATAAAATCTTTAGCTAATTTTTTACTAATTTTAAAAGAAAATGTTGAAATTAGAACGGTATTAAAGATCACTGTCATAAATTTTACAATCTTCTTCATTGGGGCTCTGCTAGTGTACCAGGCAAACAGTATAAGGACTGATGGTCCTTGTTGTTTTGCCTTCCTTGGAATATCTTTCCACTACAAGTCCTCAGGGCAACCCACCAACCCAGAAGATTAACTTCACTTTGGTAACATTGACCCCTCTTGTGTGCACACTGGTGGTCCAAAGCCCCCTTCCCAGGTGGTCTGGCCCCTTGCTCCTTCACCCTCATGGTCAATTACTGGTCTTTCTTGGGTGTGCACTGGCAATTCTATCCCATATCATGGGCAGTTCAGCTCACTGGCCACAACATTATCATGACTGACAGCCATCAGTCCATCATTGTTGGTGGCTGGTTGTCCAAGTTCCTGTGGGGCTTCCTTGTAGTGATGAGGTATGGGAGTTGGTAGCATCAACCACTCCAGGTGCAATAACCTGCACCTACCTTGGGGATTTTCAATCCCACTTTTACCAAACTAGCAGCATAACTACTAACAACTACTAAAAGTGGGTGCAAAAGAGATCTTTATTAAGAGAGAATTTCAACTATTTATACTTAGGTATTTTTACTGGAAATCCACTGCCTTCCTATCATTAAGCTTTGCTTCCATCACTGTCATCAATTCTAATTATCAGCTTAACACCAGCAATCAATCCCTCTTGATTGGTTGCAATCAAACACCAAATATTAAGCAACTCATCCTCAGCATCAGTTGCCAGTTCATCATATATAAATTGCTATTATAAACTTAATCAAATATCCTTGGCCTTCATTCACTGGTAATTCAGAATCCTAGAGGTGTAATAGTCATTGCTCACTTGACTATCAGAAACCTCAGCATTCCACCAGCAATATGTTTATCCTTGCAAGGGGATAATACCCCAGTGGTAGAATATGGACCCTCTACCACTGCCTCCCCAAGTTTGATCCTGGTAGATGATCTTTGTGTAAGGACGATTTTGACTGTGTTGGTTTTGTGCACCAATGCCCCAAACTGAGATAGCAAATAGCAAAGGCAGTCCATGAAGTTCCTGGCCTATCATATGCCATGCATGGAGGTTTTCCAGGTTTTATCCTCCTTTCCCTATTCATTTGGATCCCCTTAATTGGTGCAGTATTATCCCCAGGTCAGCCCACCTCAAATAAAATTCAAATGTTTATCCTTGGCATAAGTTGCCAACTGTCCTAAATAATAAATGATTGGATCATCTTTGACATTAGTCACCAATGATCCTGAATACCTCAACAGCAAACTATTGATCTGCCAAAAATTAATAATAACAATTTATCAATATCCACAGATTTAGTCACAGGTGTCAAATTGCTATTACTAGTACATATAAATATTATCATCCTCAGTATAAATTGTGGTGATCATAATAATATTAATTTAGAATTAGGGACAATCCCCTGATACTTTCCAGATCCAGCAGAATCATCCAAAATAGAATAACCCAACTAAATGGGGAGCACAAATTGGCACATTATTTTAGAATATCATTGAAACCAGGTGATTGATAGATCCACTGGCTCCAACCAATCTCAACCTTAATTTCAAAATTATGGGAGGAATACATCTGATTAATTTTCTGACAATCACTATATATTAGAGACAAGTATATTTTCTATCTAGTTCTATATCTTCATTAAAATAATATCAATAACTATTTGAGGTGGGCTTACCTGGGGATAATACTGCACTAATTAATGGGGAAATTAAATCAATAGGAAAGGAGAATTTTTTGGTGAACTTCCAAATGCAGCATTTTGTTAGGCCAGAAAATCAATAAACTGCCTTGCTATTCTTCAGCTTAATTTGGGGCATTGGTTATCAATGCTAACACAGTCATAAATTGTCCCCTGCCCAAAGTTCATCTATCAAGATTGAACTCAGGAGGTAGTGGTCTAGAGTCCATACTCTATCACTGGGGCACCCTTCCCTGATAATATCAATTATCATCTTATAATCCTCTGCTATTAGAGTAGAATTTCCAAAAGTACAAAGCATATCTAGCACTATGGAAACTGTGCCAGCATATAAACCTAAAGTCAAAGTTTAAATCCTGGAAACAACCTAATTACATATATACTTCATGCATATAAATAATTTTTAAAGTCTAATGCTATAACCTATTGTTTATTACCATTTAAATTTTTATACTCTTTTTTAGTGCTAGAATGTCATGTTTTTATTAATAACTTTATAGCAGATACAGGTTTTAATTGCAATTAAGTTAGTGTGACCTGAAGATAATTACTAATAATATTAATTCTAAACACAGTTTAAGTATAAAACATAAAATAACTGCTCTGATTATACCGTTTAACTGTTTATAATGTTATTGGATCATCTACCTATAGTTCATTCAACATTATAATCTATATGCTTATGTTACTGTTATAAACTATCTTAAAATCTAGTCTAAGCATTGTGGTTACTTTTTAACTTAGTTCTATCTGTCATGCAATATTTAAATAAGATCTTAGGAAACTAGCTATAAGGATACTTAAATATTAAAAAAGAGGCTAAAGTATAGTACAAGAAAGCAATAAATGAGGAAAGTAGCTATTCTTAGAAGTGATCAAGAAATTGTTGTTATAACTAAATAGCAAAAAGAAAACATAGGTAATAGATCTTGGTATTAAAGAAATATAGTATAAAACTTAGAATGTAATATTAGCTCTGAGGTAAAAGAGATTAAAAAGTATTTAATTTTGATAGTAATATCTATGTATAAGGTGGAAATATATCTTAAAGATGCCTTAATGATTAATTTGATATCTAGAAGATATATCTATCTTGATACTATCAAACTTAGATAAAAGTTAAGAAAAGGTGTTTTATGAATATAAAAGTCTTGACTCTAGAAACTATGTGTCCTTAAAAGTTAAAATAGTCTTAGGTAAATTTTGGAAAGAGGGACTGAGTATAATATCCTAGACTATAACAAGCAAACAAACTAAAAGATTGACTATCAATAACCTTAATTAAGAGTTAGGAAAAGAGGTTTCATAGGTATTGGAGACTTAACTTTAAAAGCTTAGATATCTTTAAATCAAAAATTAATTTAAAAGTTAGTAAAATGGTAACTAGATATAGAAGTTATGACTGTAAGAAGCATAGGTAAATTAAAGAATGCCTATAATCAACTTTAGGTAAGGGCGCTCAGATCTGCTCGTGACAGAAATTTATATTTCTGTGCTTAAGGAGGATATTATTACATGCGGAGTTGCGCACTAACCCTTTGTCCAGCCAAACGAATTAGTGAAGTTAAATCATGTAATCCCATTCTATCAGACCAAGCGCAGGAAAGCTTTACCCCCAGTACTTGGGTTTTGACTTCCTTTCGTATACTTACACAATCCTATCCTAAAACGAGTGGTATATTTGTCCTAAGGTTGGCCCACCTTAATAAATTTAGCTTTAGGTAAGGGCTAGAAAAGAGAAGTTATAGGTTTTGGAGCTCTATTATAAAAAGCATAGTTATCCCTAGAAGGTGTAAAATTGACTTTAGATAAGATTAGTAAAAGGTCATAAAAGTATAAAACTATAAATTTAAATGAAATAATTTTTTGAATATATAAAGTTAAGTTTAAGTGAGGGTTAATAAAAACAAACTTTTTTAAGGATCGTTATTTGAAAAAAACAATTTAAGTCAATATTATCATAGCTTCTCAGAAACAGAATTATAGTTATCTGATATAAAATAATTGAGTAGCATAGTTTAGTTACTTTAAATGTACCATTAGCTAAATAGTATATTTAGATTTTCTAGAGTAAAACTTAATCTAAAAATTAAGAAAGAAGTTATGACAGTATTGCAAGCAAAGTCGCAGATAGCAGTTTGCAACACTATAAACATCAAACAAAAAGGTATCTTTTAATACTGGATGGAATCAAACACTAAGTCACTACATCTCATTTTAACATTGCTTTCTCAGCAATAGTATAAAGTAGCACTACAACCACAATTAAACATATATAAATATAAAATAAGTAATCCAAAAGATTAGTTACTAATAGTTTTTATATAATAGGAAAATAGGATAAATGTTTAAACTTTTATTAATTAGGTTTACTCGAGGTAGGAAAACTAGTATAAGTTAGCTTACCAAAAAGCCTAGGCTTTTAATTTAGATTTAATGGATTATTATAATAATTGGTTTTGTGATTCGACCGCCCAAGCGAAATCTTCGCAACCGTTTAAGAATGCCAACCGAGTTGGTCAATTTATAACCGTTTGGATTTTGGCGATTTTTATAAATCGCACATATAAAGCCTATTTGCAGTAGATTTGATATCAGAATTAAAGAATTTTCAAATAAATAAATCGATACTCTTATAATTTCATGCCTGTGCCGCTAAGTTTCTGTTAGAACCATTTATAAAACCAACCCGATTTAGTTATCTCGTTTTAGAATTAACGGTGTACCCGGTTTTAATATATTAAAGCTACAAAATCACTGAAGTTTGATCTTTTTGAAGGTTCTTTCTTTGTATATTATATACGACAGCATATTTTTTTAGAATTCTAAGAAATGAACAAGGGTAATTATCGCAACCAGAAGGTAAAAATTGGGGTGGGTTAGGACGCCTTTTTGTCACGCTTGGCTTGTAGCTTGTGTTTTGTTTACAAAATAAAGTTAGTTTACTTTAGAGCTTTTTTCACTTTAGTACCAATGATATATGAAAGTTATTTAGCAGCACATTTTTTTATCTTTAGTTTACTACTTGAAAATTACTTTTAATATTTTGAATTAACTACTGTCACAGCACAACTCCAAAAAGCACCCGACTCGAGATAGATCTGTAAGTTTATTTTTTAAACTCTGATAAATTTGCAAAAAAGAATACCGCGTGCATAAACTTCAAAATTCTTATGATGAGATCAACTGTGCAATTAAGGGCTTCGGCCTTATAATTTCAGATGTGTCGGGGGATGGAAATTGCTTATTTCGTTCACTTTCCGATCAGATTTTTGGAACTGATGCTCATCACGCGCAATTGCGGCGGGAGATCTGTGAATATATTGAGGAGCATAGCGACTATTTTAAAAACTTTTTTACAACAGATAATGGGCACACTTTCGAGAATCATCTGCGGGCAATGAAGAAGTTGGGCACCCATGGTGACAATTTTGAGCTCGTAGCGTTTGCTAACAAGTATAATGTTGATATTCACATTTATCAAAATTCTGAAAACCGAGTTTTGATAATTCATGGGTGCCCACTTGGGAAGGAACATGTCAAGCCAGCCGCATCAAAGAATAGAATTATTCATTTAGCGTAAGTCTTACAGCTTCTCTTGCTCATTTTTATAGCTATCATGATTGGGAGCACTATTCATCTATCCGAAACATTAAAGGGCCATTCAAAGGCCTTCCTAATATTGACATTCAAGTAAATGCTTTTGATCTGTTTAATAACTAATTGTTTAGCGTAATATTGAAGAATTAAAGGGACAAGCTTCATCAAATGATTCCAAAAATGATTCTTCCAATGAATCTGAATATAAGCCAAACATATTTATAGATGAAAAGAAGTTACAAGCTAATGCACTTAAGATTACTAGAAAGACTAGTTGTCATGATACTGAGCTAGTTAAACAAATGCTCAGAGAGAATAAAAATAATTTAAAGATGGTGAGACGCCTGATTAATTCTATGGATAGAGCTCAGCGTAAAGGTTTACATAATTTTCAACGGCAAGAGTCTAATTATGTCATTTCTCAAGAGACCACCCAGGATTTTATACAGAGAAGTGCACCTGAAGCTACATATCTATCCACACAGAAATCTGCAACACATGCTGCTTCTGACGATTCATTTTTACAAGAAAAGTTTTCAAACTCTATCTGCCTATCTGCTAACTTTCCTAATAGCATAGAAATTGTCCCATGTCAAAATCCTAAGCTAGATGCCATTAGTTCAAATGAATTCTCTTCTAACTCTGAGAATTATCCTGGTATCTCACAATCTCAACTTTCTAAAAGTATTAAAGGATCTAAGAAGTATCATTGCAAGGGTCAAAAATCTAATGCTTCAGCCTCTCTTTTATATTCTAGAAAAAGCATGGCTGATAACATATCTTCCTCTTCTGTGAAACTTAATTATATTGCTATTTAAATATCTATGCACCAAATTTATTATTCTTATATATCAAGCTATCTATTTCTTTATATCAATATGGTGATTTTAATTTGTCAGTTTGATCACTGAGTGTTGGGATTCCAGTATGCCCAAATCATCCAGCTTAATCAATTATATTATTATCTGCTTTATCAGCTGGGGGTGATTTAACCTAGTGGATGTGGGAGTTATCATATGATATAGTAACTATTGTTGGTTGTAATTCCTTATTGGATGTTAATTGGATCATTGGGATTCAATCCCACTGATTACTGATGTTCCATTGGTGAGGATTCCCAACAATGTTTACAACTTGTTTGAATATTGATATAATAATTAATAATTTAATTACCATATATGAATTTATCAGAGTTTGTCACCAATTTAGTAAAGATATATTGGTAGTTAATAGGTGTTGACAACGCTTTAGTTGGCAGCAACTTGCAGGTTAACCTAATAGGCAACGCGACCTACTATTAATAGATAAAAGATCCTATTATCTAAGCAGGTTGCTAGCTCAATAATGATAGTTCACTAAAGTTGAGTGAAGATATTAGGACACATTCTTAAAGTACTCAACCCAGGAGGGGTTATATTCTAGTCTGTGGTGGAATCTGACTAGATGGATGAAGTAATCATTATTTCATGATAACTTCTCAGGGCTAATTTATTTGCAACAGTTGCAATTTCTATTGGGGTGCCAACAGAAGAGTTAGACATTGGTTTTTTATATAAATCCCTATGTTTATTATTTAATAAAGCATGAGTTTGATAAGTATTGTCAGACAATTGCCCTCCCAGCTATATGATAGGAATATTGTGGATCAAATTTAGCTGAGAAAGGAAAATATCAGACATTTACTTATCCATGATAATAACAATTTTAATGTTATTGAGAAAATTGGCCAGAAGCCCCTGGCCAATTCCCGGTGGAACCCCATTAATCAGGGTAACACCATGTCAAAACCTGCATGGGCAAAAAATGTAAAATCAAGTTGTCAGATTACTTTGACCTCACAATGGACCTTGGGGCAACCATTGAAAGGTATGTCCCCAACCACCATCAGGTCCTTCAAAGCAACTACTTGGGGACCACCCCCTTTTATAGGCGTGGCAGAGGTCCCCCAAGGTGAAAGGATTTTATCAAGTGGTGATTGGTTGAAATTCATCAAAACTTTACTGCATGGGTACATTCTGCCCCAAAAACCCCAACTATCATTTTTACTTAAAGTAACTCCCTTTTCCCAAGATCTAATATGAGCATATACCATATTTCCTAATTTGGAAGCATTTAAGCTTTTCCAAACCTATCCTTAAATTCCCCCCAACTCTCAAAACAGTTTAAATAATGATTGGTCAGATATTAAAAAGGGTCATTTTTTCTTTTATTATGCTCTTAATAAAATTTATAAAAACACAGTTTTATTAGAGCTTTATATTTACATTTAAAATTATTACAAACTTTTGTGGAAACCAACAGGCGTGAAGCACCAGCAAGCAAGATTCAGCTGGTTTCCTACAAATTGGTGCTCACTACAGGGGTCTCCTGTATACCATCAATAATAAATTCTATTCCAGAATCAAGGCTAGGTGCATTAGAGAACCAAATAGCCAGTGCTTTGGCTCACCTCAAAAGGCTTGAGCAGCACTCTCCCCAAGGCCCTTATGGGGCCTCCCCTATTATGGTCAAACCTCCATTCAGAGACAAGTTCACACCTGGTGAAGGCAGTATCACCTCCTTCCTAAATGTTTATGAATCTGCAATAGAAGGAACGACTGATCTTCAAAAAACCAAGTTTATTCTTCCCTGCTTGAGTCAGATGGCTCAAGAAATCATGGTTCTTCAAATGACCACACTTACCACCTGGGCGGAGGTAAAACAAGCTTTGATTGGTGAGTTTGATTTCATGAAAAGTTTACAACGGTTAAAAAAAGCCTTTATGCACCTTAGCCTGCAAGTGGGAGAATCAATCCCCTCATTTGTTGAGCAATTCTACAGCAAAGCTCAACCTCTGCTGGTAGCCAAACTGCTTCCACTAGATGATGCTATTGCTGCTATAGTAGCTAGCTTAGCGTTGTATCCCTCTTTAGCCATGCATATCTCCTTAGTTAAGCATAACTTTAAAATGATACGGGATATCAAAGAGGCATTACTAGCAGTGGCTGACTTCTATGAAACTGAACCTCTGCAAAAAGTTCAAAAGTAAGAATTAACTCTGACCCCTCCAGCCTCTTCCATGGCTGTATCCCTATGGAGCCCAGCTTCTGCAGCACTGCAGTGACAAATTACTTTCCCCCATGTGAGGATAGCCAGGCTATATTGGCAGTTATGGGGAAGCGCTCCCCTCTAGCTTCATGTTCAAAGTTCAGCCAGTGAAGTCAGTTATCGCTTTGCCTGGTTCCTCTTTTGCCAAGCAGTCTACTAAGGTGAATAACTCATTACATCCACCTAAGACGCTGCCTCAATCATATTTAGCTTCAACTTTGGCCACCTCTAGTTCAAAACCTTCCGTTATGGGGCAGCCCAAGCTGATCACTCTTAAGGCAAACACCAAAGCCATTACACTTCTATTGTCTCCCCCAAAAGCTGGTACAGCCACAATGCTCCCTTCAAAAAGCAAATGGGTAGATGAGTGTGATAAACCCTCCTCTGTAAGGAAATTAAGCTGGTTTCTCGGCCTCCTTTTAGCAACTCAATGAGGTGCATTGACAACTTTCCTGATGATGAGTCTGAAGGGGGTGATGAAGATGCAGGCTATTATGTTTTGGGTGCTCCAATGGAAGTGCAGGTTCTGGATAAGTTGAGGCCTGAACGGATTGATATAGCCATAATACCATGATGAACTTATCTTCAACAGTTGTTGAGGTTTTCAGAGGTGATTTATACCGCTAGTGATGCTGACCAGCTTATTGAGACAGTGATCTGCTCCACTCAGAAGGTCCATACCCTCCAATCTATAAAAGATAACTACCATGCAATGGCTCAAAGCCTTTCCTCCACTCTCCATTTGAAGGAGGTCCTCGCCCTCACCCTACTTTTGGTACCACAATAACCAAGGTAGATATATTATCAATAAAGTGCGCGTTTTAGCCATCCTTGATATGGGTGCACCAGTGAACGTGGTCTCATTGAAGCTCATCAATAGTATTAAGTTGGCGTCTGACCTGGACTATTTACAAGAGTATGGTACTGCAGGGCCTAATAATATGCGAGCTATTGAACCTACTCTTCTCTACCCATACTAATTGGGAAGCTCCTACTGACTGCCCCCGCTGTAGCATTAACCAATAACGCTTATGACCTACTCATTGGCATGCAATTCATGATTGAGTATGACGGAATCATCAATATGAAACAGGAGTTTCTCTCCCTTCTAAACTATGAAGTTCCTCTAGTATTTACAAATGATGAGCCTAAGAAGAAGGAATATACATGTGTAGTTGAGTATCCTTCTTATGCCCTCACCCTTAAATATACCACATCAGGAAGAAACACTAAAAAGTTGCCTGACTCTGTGGATGGTTTGGTGGGAATTCCATTGTATGCATCCAAGGAGGTAGTAGTCAAAGCTTGTGAACAAAAGGTGATAGACACTAAAAAACTATGCAAATCCCCCCAACTTCCTTCTGCACTTAACAAGCTTTATAGGAATCAGCCCTTTGGAACCTCAGGTGATGCCAGATATCCTAGACCCTGCCTACCAGCGACCTATCAACCTTCTGCTGGGGAATCTCACTAACAAGGACATGTTTGTAATAAAGCATTAAGAGATTGTAAAAGCCCTGTTGCTTCCCATTGAAAATATCCACCAAGTCCATTATATTGGATCTATGCTAGATATGGGACTACTCACTGACCAAATAATATGCGCTTTGCCCAGCGTTCAGATTTCTGATGACCTATTACTGATAAATTTAATAAAGTTCATTACTTACTGGAGTCCTATAGTGACATTTTCTCCAAATCTGATACTGACTATGGGCATACGATGGGCTGATGCCACACCATTGAGGTTGGTGATGCCAAGCCTATTTAATCCAAGCCTTATCAGAAAACAAAAGTTGAGGAGCTCCAGATGAGGACGGAGCTTAAACAATTACTGGATGCAGGCCTGCTGGTGCCTTCTCAAAGTCCCTTGGTCATCTCCGCTATTGCTCATAAAAAAGAAGAATGTAAGTCATTATATATTCATAGATTACTAAAAGCTGAATAACCTCACCAAGAAGGACAGCTACCCAATCCCCCAAAATGACGACGCTCTGGCCTAACTCTCTGTGGCTAAGTTCTTCTCCACCATGGACTTGGCTAGCGGATACTGGCAAATGGATTTCTCTCCGCAAGGCCAGGAAAAGTGGCTCTTATCTGCAGTGAGGTCTTTTCCAACATACCCCAATTACCACAAGGGTTGTGCAATGCACTCACATCTTTCCAGCAAGCCAAGACCATGTCTTGCAGGATCTGAAGCTTAGTTGCGTAGTTGTATATCTAGATGATATTACTGTCCTCTCTCAAACCTTCAATGAGCACCTTTCTCATTTAAAGGAAGTGTTTCAACGCTTATGGGCCTCTCACATTAAGCTGAAGCCTTCCATATATATATATTCTTCCAGAAGAAGTTGGATTTCCTTGACCACGCCATCTCCTCAGATGGGATCCAACCTCACAAAGATAAGGTTGAGGCAATATCCAAGATTCCTGCTCCCAAAACCCTTCATGATATTCAGGTGTTATTGTGCATGATGGGGTACTACCATCAATTCATCACCAAATTCGCTCATCTTAGTGATCCCTTTGTACAACTTTTAACTAAAAACACCCCTTTCCATTGGGGAGCAGAACAACAAGCTGCTTTTAAAACGTTAAAAAAGCTGCTTCAGCAACAGCCTATCCTGCAACACCCTTTTTATAGTAAACCCTTTATGCTGTTTACTGATGCTTCTGACTATGCAGTTGGATCTACCTTGGCTCAACTGGATGAGCATGGGGTTGATAACCCCGGTTCATATTTTAGCAAGATGCTCTCTAAGGCTAAACGCAACTATAGCGTCATGGAGAAGGAATGCCTGGTCGTTTTGCTTGCTGTTAAACATTACCGCCCTTCCTTATATGTGACCTTATATAAAGTGGTCACTGATCATGCCTCTTTAAAGTGGTTACAAAATATAAAGGATACCACTGGGCGGCTGACACGCTGGGCCTTAAAGCTCCAGCACTGTGATATGACCATTGTACACTGAGCTGGGACAAGCCACATGAACATCAATGGGTTGACTCAGCTGCCCATCTTTCATTTAAATAATTGTGAAGCAGAGCGGCTACATGACCTTCTAATGACTCCTGATGCTTGGGAGGAAGAGGATGAACCAGTTCAGAAGATGCTAGCTCGCCATTCCCATAACACGAAGGTGGATAATGGCCATCTATACAAGAAAGTGGGGGTGAACTGATTAGCTTACCTCCGACCTTCAGAGCGAGTACCTGTCATCATGGAGTCTTATACCCTCCTAGGGCATAGTGGAGTGCAGAAAACCTATGAGTGGGTAAAAGAACGCTACTATTGGGAAAGAATCATGGAGACCATCGTCAAAGTCTTGGATGCCTGTTCAACATGTAAGAAGCAGACAACTTCAAAACAAAGTATCAATATCAGCCTACCACCCCTCAACAGCCTTTCCACACAATAAGTCTCGATGTGGTTGGCTCTCTTCACCAAACTACGGGTGTAAATCAATTTATACTAGTGGGGATTGATCACTTTACCAAATGGATCAAGGCAGTGGCTATCCCATCTCAGATGGCTAAGGCCACGGTTACTTTCCTCCACCAGTATATCTTTACCTGACATGGCTGCACCCAAGTTTTGCTCTGTGATAATGGTAAAAACTTCACCCCAGTTTGGTGAAGATTCTCGAAACTTCCATGGGCACCCAACAGCTTTTTTCTGCCCCCTACAACCCAACAACCAATGGTACCGTGGAAAGGGCAAATGGGACCCTGGTTTCTATATTTTGTAAAATAGCCACTTCTGACACCCTTCACTGGGACCTGAACTTAAAAAGTGCCCTCATGGCCTACCATATCAGTTACCATTGGATCCTTAAAATAAATCCTTTCTGTGTGTGTATGGATGGGAACCTGGGGCGCCAGCATTATTAGCAAAAGAAATTTTCACTGATAAGACTGACCCAGAGCAAGCCATGAAGAAGCTGGCTCAGCACATCATTCAGTTACAATCTGAGGTGATGACCAATTTTGCAAAAACTGTCAAAAAGAGGGTCAAGCTGCAAATGAGCACTGGGCCCCTCTTCCTTCCTTCCTTCCTTCCAAGTATCAGACTTGGTGCTCTATTATCACAATTGCATCACCCCTAGAAGGAAGAAACTTGGGTCCATTTGGGAAGGGCCATTTATAGTTACTTACAAGTGAGGGGAGGAGTACTCCATCAAATCTCTTGATTCCAGAGTTACAATTAATTGAGTTTATGGCCAATTCCTATGGCCCTATTCTCCCTTAACATTCTTGGGGGGTGATTTCAGACAATTGACCGCCTGAATATATGATAAGAATGTTGTGGATCAAGTTTGGCCAATAAAGGAAAATTTCAGACACTTACTAGTACATGATAATAACGATTTTAATGTTATTGAGGAAATTGGCTAAAAGACCCTGGCCAATTCCTGGTGGAGCTCTGTTAATCAAGGTAACGCCATGTCAAAACCTGCATGGGTAAAAAACGTAAAATCAAGTGGTCATATTACTCTGACCTCGTGATGGACCTTGGGGTGACCATTGGAAGGCACGCTCCCAACCACCATCAGGTCCTTCAAAGCAACTACTTGGGGACCACCCCCTTTTATAGGCGTGGCAGAGGTCCCCCAAGGTGAAAGGATTTTATCAAGTGGTGATTGGTTGAAATTCATCAAAACTTTACTGCATGGGTACATTCTGCCCAAAAATTCCAACTATCATTTTTAATTAAAGTAACTCCCATTTCCCAAAATCTGATAGGAGCGTATACCATATTTCCTAATTTGAAAGCATCTAAGCTATTTCAAACCTATCCTCAAATTCCCCCAACCCTCAAAACAGTTTAAATACTGATTGGTCAGATATTGAAATGGGTCGTTTTTTCCTTTTGTTACGCTCTTAATAAAATTTCTAAAAACTCATTCTATTAGAGTTTTATATTTATATTTAAAATTATTAAAATCGTTTGTGGAAACCAGCAGGCGTGAAGTACTAGCAAGCAAGATTTGGCTGGTTTTCTGCAAGTATCAAATATTTATATTATTATATCTTTAGATTGCACTATTGGAATTAGAGTTTGAGAATAGTTTTTCTTCATCAATATATATATTTCAAGTTTCTAAGATCTCTTGTTATGAGAGGAAGGGAGAAGTTCTCTTGGCCCAGAAGTTGCTAACACTAGAGTAAGAGTTGAAAGAATAGGATTTTCCTTGTCTGGAATATTTCAAATATATTCAAGTAACAAAGGAGAAAAGTGTTAGCACCTGTATAGCATTGAAGATATACTCAATTTTGTTGTAAATTGCTCAACTAGGAAATAGGCTTCATACTATTGTCAATCCATTTATTTTTCTTATCAACTGTCTTTATAATGTACACTTTAACTGTGAAGTAAACCTGAAAAGTTTATATTTGGTGCTCATTATATGGATGATTAAGTTCTCAAACTAAAGATTATAGAAGTCATTAGCACATTGTATACAAGAATGAACTTTAGAAGCTGTGGATAGAATTGGAAACTGTGAACAATTATATGCTGAACTCAGCATCACAAGCTGATTTACTACCATGAATAAATAAGTTATGAAAGCTGAGGAAGAAATAGAACAAGCTGCAAAGGTCAACAACAATTTTTATAAAAAAGTCACCCCCTTGAAATGAATGGAAACTGAAGTAATTAAAGAGTTACTGTACCAGAAAACTGAAATGGAAGCAGATAGAGAATGCTTTCAACAAATTCAGAAAGACATAGCACAGATCCTAAAGTTCTTACAAGAATTTAAAAAATCACATATGTGATTGCACTCAGATGGAGGCAAACAATACTGACAATGAGATACATGAAAACTCAGCTGGGAAAGTGCAACCCCTGAGAAGTATGCCTGGAGCTTTTGGTGCAACTATGGAGTTGATCCTCAAAACATCCTTATCATTAATTGGGTTTTCAAGAAAAAATCTTCTGATACACTAGCAGCAGAAGAATTTAAAATACGCTGAAATTATCTATGTTTTACTGGGATAATGCACCAGCATTTTTCTACTAATCAAAATGATGATGTTCAGATATAGTGAATGACAAAAAGCAATGATAGTGATGAACTGCTTAGACTCTTACTGTCAAATATGGTGTTGCCCATCTCAATGGGGACAATTAAACATACAGCAATGCCAAATAAGCAATCATGACTGAGTTTAATGCATTTTTTGCAGATGGCTAACCATAAACAGGAGTTTATTGGAATTTAAATCAAGAAGGATAAAACATAGTTTACTTTTTGCTGATCAATTTTACAAGGAAGCACAATTCCTGGGGGATGCAAAAATACTATCAGATTATAATTTTGTGTATCATAATGCAGATAGCACTTCATCCCTAAGGAGATCTGCACCGCAACATGGTTTTAGCGCCAACAAATCAGACTTCCATGTCACAAATGGTGGATAAGATGAAAATGTTAGGCTTAGCATAAAATGCGCCTAATCAATTTCATAATAAAATTCCAGCCAGTGAGAATATAATTATGGCAGAATTTAAAGATAAGAATATGTAAAACTTTAATGATCATCAGAATCAAGTTTTAATAGGGAAGAAAACAGATGTATCAAAATGAAAATATAAATCACAAAACCAGTGTCATAAATGTGGTGCAACTGAACATTTTGCCACCAAATTTTGGTAAATAAGTTTAGTTAAAACGTGAACCTTTTTATGCATCAAGTGGAAGAAACTGCTTTACATTTTGAGAAAGATTCAACAGTCTAGATGTGAAACAATCTAGCGCTGCATTTGAAACTGTTCAACTAGATATCTGCCCAGATGACTAGATACTTCATATTTATTTGTAGCTGACCCATGAAAGGATCCATTATATTGAGATTTAATGTTGAATATAAATGCTTTCATGAGAGTGAAGTCAAAAAATAAAAATGGTAGATCTATAGTTTTAAAGGAAGTTGCTCAGCCTTGTGCTAGTCAATTATCAGAAAATGGCACAAAGTGCTGATAATGAAAAATAATCAACTCATTTCAACGTAGGATGAAGCTAATGTTTCCATACCAATCTGCACAATTAAAAGATCATTTGCAGATCTGTCAGTGGTATAATTCATATGAGGCATGGCAATTAAGGCTGAGAATCAATTTTAAGAGAAAAATGATCAATATGTTTTAATGGAACTGGTAATTAGCAATAAAGTAACTTATTATGACACCTGATGGATCAAGTACCGGCATTTAATGAATAAAGTTAATATTAGGACTTTTCAAAATCTTTGACAAGTTAGGAACAAATGCCAATGGATGGACCACTAGAGATTTATTGACAAGTCAGTGAGAGATGCCTATATGCTGAGAAATATCACTGATAGTCATATAGTGAATTAGGATAAAGCAAATTCTTAAAATATTAATCCAAGAGAAAAGGTATAAAATTTATATAAGATAAAAAAACAGAGAAAAAAATTATAAAATAGAGAAATATATTTATGGAAACTTATTTATTATGAGGAGATTTATTCTTAAAAATATATACTAAAATAATATCCTTTTTTTGCCACAATCAAGAGTATCAGGCGGTGTTCCTACCTTCCATTGTCTTGCAGGTAGAAAGGGGATGAATTATGATGGAATTAATAAATACTGTTAACATTTGGTAGGACCAGCTCATGTTAAAACTTGTACCACCGTGAAGAGGAATGAGGAAGGAGATATAGAAAATCTGCTATATCAAAAGTGGAGAGCCCATTTGAATGGAGTACAGAAGTTAAGGAATTCATTGATAAGACTGACTGAGATGAGCCTTGTATGGCAAGGAGTCATAAAAGTTTGACTAGGGGGAGTACAGGGTTACAGAACATATTATTAGTGAGATCAACTGAAGTAGTGCTGTTATAGTGTGGAGCCATGGAACTGCTCTTGGAGGAGTTGGAAGCGATAAGAATATGAAGAGAAAACATGCTAAGAAGAAGGGGCATAAAGGGATTCATTGAGCAAGGAAGAAGATTAACTATGTAAATTTTAAATTTAAACCATGGTGGATGATTTAGGCCCAGGAAGTAAGTGACTTCTGCCTTCAAGAATATCTTTGCTGGATAATCTGTTCAAGCAAGGGGATGTGTTAGGATTTTAGTATACCCACCTCATACAGCTTAAACAGTTATATTATTATCTGCTTATCCGCTTGGGGTAATTTATCATAGCAGATTTGGAGTTATCATATGATATAGTAAATATTGTTGGTTGCAATTCCAAATGGGATGTAAATTGGATCATTGTGATTAAATCCCACTGGATTACTGATGTCCATTGGTGAGGAATCCAAACTATGTTTACAACTTGTTTGAATATTGATTTAATGATTAATAATTTAATTACCATGTATGAATTGATCAAAGTTTGTCACCAATTTAGTAAGAGTATATTGGTAGTTAATAGGTGTTGACAACGTTTTAGTTGGCAGCAACTTTCATGTCAACCTAATAGGCAATGCGACCTGCTGTTTTGGGTAAAAGATCTTATTACAAAAAGAGAGTACTAGCTTAATAATAATTCACTAGGGTTGAGTGAAGGTATTAGGACACATTCTTAAGATACTCAACCCAGGAGGGGTTATATTCTAGTCTGTGGTGGAATCTGATTAGATGGATGAAGTAATCATTATTTTATGATAACTTCTCAGGGCTAATTTATTTGCAACAATTGCAATTTCTATTGGGGCGCCAACAGAAGAGTTTGGCGTCAGATATCATATATAAACCCCTTGTTTTTAACTAATAAAGCAGAAGTTTGATGTATATTAGATATTTAGACTGGTATGATATTTTTTTCAAATTATACTCTTAAGATTAGAGTTTAAGGATATTTTTATTTTGTCTATATATAAATTGAAAGTTACCAAGATCTCTTGGTTAAGATAGAAAGGGAGAAGTTTTCTTAGTCCAGAAGTTGCCAAATCTAAAGGAAGAATTGAAGGGATATGATTTCTCTTGTCTGGAAAATTCCAAGTACCTTAGAGTATTAGAAAAAAGATCATTAACACTTTTTAGCATTAAAGAAATAATCAGTTTGGTTGTAAAGCTCATAACTAGGGTAATAGTCTTTGTACTAAAATCAATCTATACATCTAGTACATCAGCAATCTATCAAATGCAATTAATAAACCTGTTGTAAGTCCAGGAAAGCGGCCCCTCTGCCTAGATCAGGAAATATTCCCATTTCCCACCAAGGAAGGTCCTAAGAGGGCTTCTGTCCCCCTTGTCATGAAAGGCGATCTCACCCATGTGGTATATGAGCATTGGGTGACAGCCATCCCTCTAAAAATTCCCCCACCAATTCCCATAATTTCTTCTGCTAATTTAGTACAGTAAATTGATGAAATTTGTGCTAAATTATCTGAAATACCTACTACCATGGTAACAAGGATCAACGGGTGTGCACGTTCAGGTAATGAAGTATTGGGGGTCAAATCCTCAGTAACTCTTGCCAGTGGCATTGAGCCACTGAGAAATGATGTGTCAATTTGAAATCTGCCTCAAAAACTATAAAAACAATGCCCAGAGGGCTTGTACCTATTAAGTCAAGAATACTTGATGTTGAATTTACATTGAAATTTGATAAGGGCGTTGGGACATCATTGAAATTCATTTCCAGCTCTGAACCCTCTCCTCTCATGTTAAGATCATCACTCATTGAATCCTGCTTAGCTGAACAGATGCCAAAGCAACCAGGTGTGGGTGGGTTGGGTATCCCAAACATATTACCAACTTCTTGGGACTGCCCTATGTGGGGTGGCCCTGAGAGGTTCCCATTTCCCTTCAGGCAAGATGCCGTTGCATTCACCATCAGAAAAATGCAAAAATCAAAATTTGGACATCTAAGGCAAATTGGCAGTGACTTGGCCCATCATCGACTCTTTTGAAGCCAATCTGCCTTAAGTTTGATATTATTTCCTCCCTCCCTCAAAAAGTTTGCTAGTTAGGTCAAATTTGAGGGCCCCAATCCTATTCTTTGACACGTTTCCCCTAATTGACCACTATTTAATCAGTCATATTGCACTTGGAAATTTGTCAGTTGATTTCTCTCTTTTACTTTTCTAATAAATCCCAATTCTTGAACCCAACCTTATTATGAAATATAAAACGCCCTTTCTGACCCAACTAATTCAACAACCAACGGGCCCCAGGGCCATGTTTTCCTGGTTTTTCACTAGGTTCTTATACACAGCTATGGCCCTTGGGCACCCATTGGCAAAATCCGTTCATGTTCTGATAATAGTCGCTCAAGCAGTAGTGCCTCTGGCATTCAGACTTTGTCATTTGGGTGCTTTAGCACTCAGACTGGCAGGCCAGTCTAAACTTAACTTTCTGGCTTCATAACATAATCAACTGACCATTATTCTTAACCATTTCCGCACTTCTTGTTGAGATGAGTGTAGCAGTGGTCATTTTCTTTCAGATGAATAAGGGTGTGAAGAAATCTCTACTATGGCCACAATAGCCCAGTATCTCGCATATTTACTAAGCCCACCCTCTAAAATAGAATTTTCATGCTAGGAGCCACTGAGGTGGCTGTGGTGTCAAATCCCAGCTCCAAATCATTATCCAATTTGTTTCCAATAGTTGCCGCAGTCTCACGCCTGAGTCAGTATATTCTGTCATTTTGACTTATGAAGTCTCTGCCCCTGTCGCAAGCCTTGGGGTTTCCCCAATCCTAGTACAATCTCTTCCTTATCTATGGACTCAACTAAAGCTGCCAATAAAGAGAACTTTGATTATTTTTTATTTCTCATAAAAATCAGTATTGGAGCTCACCATGTGTCCTTTGAGGCCTTAGTAAACACTGGAGCAGCGGGTAATTTTATGAGTGTAGAGCTGGCCCACCAGTTGAAACTTGACCTGGAATTGGGTCCTTTGGTGATAGTCACTTCATCAGCTTTCCAGCCCTTGTACCTAGTACAACTCCCAGTACCTTTCTTTTATTTAACTGAGGTAAGCCGACCAGGGGACAGACATAATAAAATATATGTGAAACTAAGAGAATAACTAACAAATATAAAATTAGGCACCCCAGGGTACTCAAGTTACCCATGTTGCCAGCGGGACTGCCAGGTATGGGGGGGTTGGTGCACTACTCTAAGGGGGTTTCCCCTGCTATGGAGCAGGTGTGAAGGAAAGGGTCTGTGTGGAGGAACCAGAGTGGGAACCATGATTCTATGAGCGCTTTTTGTCTTGGTCTCATATATCCATAGAGCCAGGCTAGGAAGTGCTCTAGTAAGTGGACATGGAATCTGTTAATAATCCCATGAATGGTTGAGACCGTGCCCTTGAACGCATCTAATGCAATTGTGTGTATTGTCCACATTGCAATGGGTATTATTAGGGAGCGGAGGGTAGATGGGATTGGCGACTCGATCTGGAGCACAAAGATACTTTTTGATATCAAGTATTCCTGTTCATTTTGAATCTTGAGCAGGCATGCGACCTCCTGCCATATAGCTTTGGTTGGGGGGCATGTTCTAGGCGGTGATGTAGGGATCCCTCCCCTCCACATACAGCACATGTTTTGTGGAGGGAGTTGGAGCGGTCCGCCATCCTATAGGTCCTTCTTAAACAGCTCCAGGCATTTGCTCTTATCCTTGGCTGTAGGAGTGGGTGGTGTGTCATTTTCCATATTGCTTTATGTGTGGTTAAATCATAGGGAATGTCCATCATATCTAGGTATTCTATCCTAGCTATGCTTGGGGTTGTTGCGAGCATATACCTCTGGGGGTGGTTTTCTGGGTTTCTTAATTTGAATTGGGGCTGGGTCGTCCCCTTCCCTGTATAGTACCCATGTTCTTTATGGTCCATCCCATACGGCGGATAGTTCTGAGGATATTTTTGAAATGAGGGGAGGTTCCATGCAGACCTGTTGCAGTAGGGTGCTTGGCAAGGTATGAAAGTAGTCTGGGTGGACTATGTGGGTTGGTTAATTTGAGCGCCTGTGCAAAGTTAGTCCTTGCTGCTCTGGACCAATGTTGTTGCGGGAGGTCTGGAGCAAGGATTTCCTTTATCCAGGTACCTAGGATGTGATTGGCATGGCTCTTAAAATCTATTAGTCCCATGCCTCCGCTTGAGCATGGACCAGATAGTGTTTCCATCCATACAGGAGGGTGAGAGCCAGGCCACAGCCAGCCCTGGATAAGCGCGCGAATTGGTTATAAAGGTAGGTGAGAAGGCTATCGCATGGGCCTGGTACCACAGTATTGGGAGGATGAGCGAGTTAGCAACTGTAACTCGTCCTGTTAGTCCTGGGGTTCTCCCCTTGATGGAGGCTACGCGTTTGGATACCCGTTGTAACAGGTTACTTTCCATTGTCTCATTAGCATATCCCCTGATTCTAGCCAGATTCTAAGGTGTCAGACAGGAGTGGTGATGGGAGGTGTTGCAAAGGGTAAATTAATTGAGTTTTTCTTCGAGTGTTGGTGTGAGGTTCTGATGTTGTGGCCCAATTGTTTGTGTATTTGCCTAAGAGGATGATTTCTGACTTCCTTTTGTTGAGCGATGCATTGCTCACCTTGGAGTATACCTCTAGATTGTGTTCCAGCTGTCGGGCATCTTCATTGTTTGCTATACCTGCTATGCAGTCATCTGCAAAGGCCAGTATCTTGACTGTTGGTTGTCCTTGCGCGGTTATCCCCATGAGACATGAGTCAGTTACTCGGAGGAGTGGGTCAAAGCTAAAATTGTATAGCAGTGGGCTGAGGGGATTCCCTTGTTTGAGCCCTCTGTGTGGTTTGATATTGTTTGTTAGGAATCCAGAGCCGCATACAGCCATGGTTGCAGATTCTGTTAGGAGCATCGCCCATTTTATGAATCTTGGTGGGAGTTTGAAGGCATGTAGACATTCTTTTAGGTATGGCCAGCTAACACGGTCATACGCCTTTTCCTGATCCAAGAAGACCAGGGCACCAGTTGCTTTGGATTGACAAATGTTTGCAACAGGGTGTATGTTGTTCCAGATTAAACGCCCCGGTATAAACCCAAACTGGTTGGGTGATAGGACCTCAGATGCAATTGCGCCTAATCTAGCTTCTAGAATTTTTTTTAGAATTTTTGTGTCAGTGTTGGAGAGTGCAATTGGGCACCAGTTGGCCAGGTCCAACTTGTCACCCTTTTTATACAAGGTTATAACGTAGGATTCATGGCCTCCTGGTAATATGCGTGTTTCCAACAAACTCTAGTTCATTGACGCTAATAGGAGGGGGGCAATTTGTTGGAAATATTTTTTGTAAAATTCGTAGGGTATCCCATCAGGCCCTGGGCATTTCCTACATGGTGCACCGCGAATTGTTTCCCAAAGCTCCTCCCATGTAATAAGGGATAGTATATTGTAATTTGGTGGTGTACTTTGTATCTTGGCAGTTTGAATAAATTCTTTAATTTTTTGTGGATCTGTTGGCATATCATGATATAATTTGGTGTAATAGCAGTGTACTTCTGCCTTGACCTCCTCAGGGTCAGTTGCCATGGTGCCGTTGGCCTTGCGGACCTGTGTGCATGCGGGCTGGTTTCCACAAGAGTGGAATTGGCAGAAAAAGTATGTCAAACAGGTTTCGCCTTCCTTTATGAACTTACCTTTGTTCAATACTTTGATTCTGTGTTGGTGTTCAAAGATGAGATTGTTAAGTCGGGCTGAAATTTCTGCCCATTTGCATCCCCAATTAGGGCTATAGCCAGATCTCGGAGTATTTATTTCCAGGTGGTCTAGTTCTGCCAAGGTATGCTTGATTGTGGCTGTGTCCGCGGTGTACTTGCATGATGCAATATGTCAGGTTTTGTTGATTAGATCCTTTTTGAAATTTTCCCATGTTCTGATGGGATCTGAAGTGAATGGGGTTGTGAATTCTGGGTTTATAGCCTTGTTTTCAACCCAGTCAGATATCTAAGGCAATTTTATATTTTCTGGGTGAAGCTTTCTCCAAGGCGACACCTGTGTGTGGGATTGGGTTGGTGCTAACTGCATTGTAACTAATCGGTGATCAGAAAAATTGATCTTTTTTGTTGTAAATTTGGAGATTCTTGAGTGGTGGGATTGTGGGATGAGGATGTGGTCAATATGACTCATTGATATGAGCAGTCCCTCGCGTATGTTGGGTCTAGTCATGTGGGGAAGGATTGGTGAATTGGGGGGAAGAGCATCCTGTAAGCCAAGAGATGCCTTCATTGTGCAATATTCAATGTGTCCAGGTGGGTGTCCCCTGGGATTAGGCCATCAATCTGTATTGGAATTATCCCAGAAGTTGAAATCGCCTAACATGATATCTGGTGGGAGGGTGAGAGTAGAAATTTTTTCAATTTTTTTTTCTCTTGGTTGCAGTGCACGGTGCATAGATACATGCTAATGAAATTATTTCATCTTGGCATGTGATTGTTGCTACCAGGACTCAACCGTGCAAGTGTGATGATAAATTTGTAATTTTAGATTTTTTGTTGTTTTGGACTATCACCCCAGTGAGACGTCCCTACTGATTGTGATGGTGCGACCCTGGTTGACCAGGATTCTTCTTCCCCTTGTAGGCAGTGGGTTTCTTGGATGGCCAATCTATCTACAAGAGGTTTTTGCAGGAATGCCAGCTTTTTGGCTTGGGACATATGAGCCCTGGCTCCCGCGATGTTTAATGTCCCTATTGACACTGAGCTGCCTGCGGCGCCTCAGGAGCGGTTGGGAGGACCCTCTGGTCCTATCCCACCGCGGCTCATTTTGGCCATGCTCCGCATCTGTACTCCAACTCTTTCACTGCCATTGTTGGTTCCCTTGATCTGACCCAATAATTCAAGGGAATTGTGGTTTTTTGCATTTGAATCAACTTTTCCTGCACGGGTCTC
Source organism: Massospora cicadina (assembly GCA_022478985.1). Taxonomy (NCBI): domain Eukaryota; kingdom Fungi; phylum Entomophthoromycota; class Entomophthoromycetes; order Entomophthorales; family Entomophthoraceae; genus Massospora; species Massospora cicadina. Next base: position 33,409 of record JAKSZP010018725.1, read on the forward strand.
ATGTTGATTTGATGCGGGTTGTTGATTGGATTTTATATTTTTGAGGTTCAACTTTGTTGCATTGTGCACCGCATTTTCACCCAAATTGTGGTTGCATTGTTCCTCAGTATGTGCATGACTGATGACGCTTTGTGGCTCAGTCTGGTTACTGTGAAAATTTTTGACCTGGGCATATTGTTCTGATTGGTTGGTTTGGTGAATATCCAAAATCCTCCTGAATTTGTCCATGGTTAATGGCAATTCCGCGTGTGCCGCCGCTTCAGCCGCTGCTCTCTTGCTGGCTTTTTGTGCTGCTTTACGCTGTTTACTTGTAACTTGGTCCACGATGGAGTATAGTCCATCTTCACCCCAGCGGAATGGGTGGTGGCCATCAGTCATTTTGGCGAAGTTTTCATTATCTTCGTCCATAGCTTCTTCACAAAAATCATTTTCCAATAAGCCCTCTTTTACAGGGCATGCATGCTCCTTGTGGCCCAGTGAGCCACAGTGGTTGCAAATGGGTGGTGCGCGTTCCGGTGTAACTCAGAATGCAGCTGACTGGCCCCCATCTGCAAAGTGAAATTCTGCTGCGTGGGAATTCTGGATAAATCCTCTTCCACTTCTGGGAAGGAGTTGATTACAGCAATAGCTTTGCCCATGCACAGGTCAGGCATTAAGCGAAATCGCTGTAATCAAGTCGTTGGATTTCTCCATAGGCCACAAGACCTTTGTGGAGCTCCTCCTCGATTACCTTATGAGGAAGGTTGGTGGGGAGTGAGTCAAAGGAGATGAACAAAGTTTTCGCTTTGTTCCATCTGGTGCGCACTGTGTGCACAATTTTTTTGCCCTCAGGGAGGGCAATCTACACGCAGATTTTTGCTGCAGCATCAACTTCATCGGCTGTTTTGAAACCAATATTGATCCAGCCGCGGCCCATGTTGTTGGTGGCTACGTACACCGCGTGAGGGAAAAGTGAGGGCTGTGCCTCACATGTTTTCTCCCACAGGGTCGGTGACTCATCCCCAAGGAAGAGTCTGATCCCGCGTTCCACCTTTGACAAAGGTTGGTTGAATTGAATGTACATGTATTGCGCATGCTTTACAGTAAATACCATAAACCCAGACAGTGTCTGAGTTTGCAATTTTTTTACAGCTTGGGTTCCTGGTCCCTCTCCAGGGCGTTTCTTGCCCTTAGTTGCACCATTAAGCGCACCGCTTGCCACGACGCTCGCCCATGTTGTATTATTTTTGTTATTAAAGTCACCCATCTTTCCTGTGTGTGATTATCCAAATTTGCTGTTCAAATCGAATCTTAGTAACTAAAGTGATTGTTATGAGAAAAAAAGCCTCCAGTACCTTTCTTAGTTCACCAGTTTAGCTTTTGCAATCAGTTCTCTGCAATGTCAAACTTGGTGTTTCCAGTAACTTTGGGGGTGTGTTGGTGGTTTCAACAGCATGTTAGAATTTACCTTGAGTCTAATATGTTGTCATTTGATAATGACCAGATGGAGGGCGAGTTTCCTTTAGTGTATACTCTTACTAAAACTCAAGGTTGTAGTTCAATTACTTCCCTTGTTTCCCCAGCGAGCCTCCCATTGGATTTCCCTGAGGCATTGATTAGATTTTGAAGTACCTTTGATTCCAAGAAGGTGGACCATCTCCCTCCATAAAAAATTTGATTTAGGTTTTAGAACAACGGTGCAAGTGGTGAATATTAATTGTCCTTTGTACCCGCATACAGCGGAGGAGGAGGCTGCTCTCAATACATGGTTGGATGACATACTTAAGAAAGAGTGGTTGTTCAAAGAGACATCACCAGTTGCTTCTCCCATCGTCTTTGCCAAAAATGCTGATGGTTCCCTTTGCCCCCGTGTAATTTATGTTCACCTAAATAAGATCACAGTCCATGATTCCTACCCTTTGCCGATGTAGCAGACAATTGGCCAAGTGACTGCTAAGTTGCGGGTGTTCTTTAAACTCAATCTTGTTAATGCTTTTAATAAAATTTGGGTGATGGAAGGTCAGGAATGGCTTACCGCTATTCAAACAAAAAGGTGTACTTTCCAATTTTGGGTAATGCCATTCAGATTATAGAATGCTCTGGTCACATTCCAAAGAATGATTAATAGTGTTATGGTTAACCTCTGATTCACCTGCGTGGTCACATACATCATGATATCTTGGTACACTCCCTGACTCCCAAACAACATTCAAAAGAATTGGAAGTGTAGTGGCTGCTTTGCATAAGGCGGGCCTGTTTGTCAAGCCTTCAAAATGCAAGTTTTATAGGGAGGAGGTTACCTTCTTGGGAAATCTCGTCTTAAAAGATGGGTAAGCCATTCCCTATAACTAGTTGTATGCTATCCGTGCATGCCCAACTCCAGCAACCCAAAAAATTGAGAAGCTTTTTTAACACTATCTTTTTCTTGAAAAATTCTCCCCAGCCCTACCCCAGTTAGTCGCTCCACTAGATCTGCTCACAAGTAAGAATGTTCTCTTTTGTTTGATGCCTGAGCTTAGCAGGCATTTGATTTAATCAAAGAAGTGTTCTTATCACCCTCATCTTAAAACACATGGACCCCTCCAAACCCTACATTGTAGCATGTGATGCCTCATCTGTTGCTGTAGGGGCAGCCTTACTTCAGGAGCATGATGGATTGGAACATCTGGTTGACTATTTTTTCTGCAAAGTCTCTCCCACTGAGAAGCCTTAGGCCATCTTTGATAAAAAGTTGGCAGCCATCACATGGGCCTTGACTCATTGGCGGTATCTCTTACAAGGCGCTTGACATGAGTTAACAAGCGCACAAATCACCAAGCCTTGCTTTATTTCTGCAAGCCACAGAAACTGGCCCATTGGCAGGCGTGAACCTAACAGGATTTGTGTAGATTTAGCTTCAAATATGAGTTTGTAAAAGGGGCATTAAATGTACTCCCTGATTTCCTAACTCATAACCCTACTCATTGACCCACTGACTCAGATGAAGCGGATCTGGTTACAGTAATCCTCCATTAAAATCCTATCATACTTCATATGGTCTCATCAGTGAACTTAGCTCCTGACGCGCCTCTTATTTCATAGGTCTTAGAAGGCCGAATGACCTGTCCTGAAGGCGTGGATCTTCTGGAGTGATTATCCCTCCCAGATCAAAAGCATTTCTTATATTCCTTGGCGGAGGGCCTTATTCATTTTCAGTCATGGGTGTGGGTCCCTCACCATCTCAAAGATGAAGTGTTTCAGGCTCATTAAGACCCCCCACAGCCAGCCTTCCAGTAATAAAAAATGCATTGATTTAATTAAGCATACCTATAATTGGGTGGGCTTGTCATAAGAAGTAACATCCTGGATTGTCAATTGTGTCACCTGCGCATGGGCCAAGTCAGATTGATCAGGAAGGAATGGTCTCCTTCACCCTTTAAAACCGGATGAGGGGCCATAGACATCAGTGTCCATAGATTTTATTGTCGAACTTCCATGTTCTAATGGGTTTACTACAGTAACAGTGGTGGTTGATCACTTCACAAAATTTGCTCTATTTATCCCATGCTCTTCCGCCTTTACTTAAGAGAAAACTGCCCGTATTTTTGTGCATCATGTGTTCTTTATGTTTGGTCTCCCACAGGAGATTTTCAGCAACTATGGGCCACAATTTACAAAAGATTTGGAATGAGGTATTGTCAATCTTGAAAATTATGCCCTCTTGATCCACAGTGTATCATCCCCAGTCTTATGGACAAACTGAGCGGGTTAATAAGATCCTTGAAAGGTACCTGTGCTGTTACGCGGCTGCTGCTCAGGATACCTGGGCTGATGACCTCCCTCTCGCTAAGTTTGCATATAATAATGGTACGCATGCCTCCACTGGGTTCTCTTCATATGAAGCTACATTAGGGTATAGCCCCTCATTCTCAGTTGGCTTGTGCTTTCGCCCAGAGGTACCAGCCGCCGCCAACCATGACCAAAATATCTGGACAACGCAGTCGTTAGTTTGGGAACATCTCACTAAGGCTATAAGCAATTATAAATGGTTTGCAGATTTTAAGCGGCTTCCAGTTCATGACATCAAGGTCAGCTCATATGTCATGCTCAATACGCGCTATTTGCAGATGCAGGTGCCCTCATGTAAATTCTCAAGCAAACTCTTGGGTCCCCACTTGGTGGAGGAAGATTTAGGTAATTGTGCTTTCCAGTTAAAATTGCCACCTCACTAGAGGAAACACCCAGTTTTTCATATATCTCAGTTATCCCCATTCAAGGGAGCAATTCCTTTGGATTCAGAGCCCATAGTGATTGAGGATGTGGAGCGGGCTGAAGTGGAGGGCAACTTGGCTTCCCACAAATCTTGTTGATCAGTTCAATATCTCATCGCTTGTAAAGGCTATCTTACCTATGAGAACAGTTGGGTCTGAGCTCATGATTTTGCAAACCGTATCAAGCTGGTCAAGGCATTCCATGTCTCCCATCTGGAAGCTTCTCGTCCTCCCCCAAAGATTGCTGCTTTGCTGGCGATCAAATTACCTAAAGCCCACAGAATGTGGCTCTCACACAATTCTTCGGTGGTGGCACCCCCTTTGCAAAATGGAAGGGTAATATAAGTCTGGGGGAGCAGCCCCTCTGCCTAAACCGTGAAGTATTCCCATTTCTCACAAAGAAAGGTCCTAAGAGGGCAGCTGTCCCCCTTGTCACACAGGGTGATCTTGCCCATGTGGTAGATGAGCGTTGAGTGACAGCCATAACTTTGGAAATTCCCCTCTGGTTCCCACAATTTCTTCTGCTAATTTAGTATGGAAACTTAAAGAAAATTGTGCTGAATTATCTGGAATACCTACTACCATGGTAACAAGGCTCAACGGGTGTGAACATTCAGGTAATAAAGTATTGGGGGTCAAATACTCAGTAACTCTTGCCAGTGGCATTGAGCCACTGAGAAATGATGTGTTAATTTTAAATCTGCCCTAAAAACTATAAAAACAATGCCCATAGAGCTTGTACCTATTAAGTCAAGAACGCTTGATGTTGGATCTGCATTGAAATTTGATAATGGAGTTGGGACATCGTTGAAATTCATTTTCAGCTCTGAACCCTCTCCTCTCATATTAAGCTCATCACTCAAGGAGTCCTGAAAGCTGAACAGATGCCAAAGCAACCAGGTGTGGGTGGGTTGGGTATCCCAAACATGTTCCCAACTTCTTGGGACTGCCCTATGTGGGGTGGCCCTGAGAGGTTCCCATTGCCCTTCAGGCAAGACGCCGCTGCATTCACCATCAGAAAAATGCAAAAATCAAAATTTGGACATCTAAGGCAAATTGGCAGTGACTTGGCCCACCATCGACTCTTTTGAAGCCAATCTGCCTTAAGTTTGATATTATTTTCTCCCTCCCTCAAAAGTTTGCTAGTTAGGTCAAATTTGAGGGCCCCAATCCTATGCTTTGACACGTTTCCCCTAATTGACCACTATTTAATCAGTCATATTGCACTTAGGAAATTTTTCAGTTGATTTCTCTCTTTTACTTTCCCAATAAATCCCAATTCTCAAACCCAACCTTATTATGAAACTTAAAACGCCCTTTCTGACTCAAACAATCCAGCAACCCACAGGACCTGGTGCCGTGTTTGCCTGGTTTGTCACTAGGTTCCTATACACAGCTATGGCCCTTGGGCACCCATTGGCGAAATTCGTTCCTGTTCTAATAATAGTCATAAAGCAGCAGTGCCCCAGGCATTTGGGCTTGTCATTTGGGTGCTTCCAAACTTAGACTGGCAGGCCAGTCTAAAATTAACTTGCTGTCTTCATGACACCTTTTATTAAACCTGAAAAACTTTACTGCATATTAAATCAGTCTCTTCATTGAGCATTAGCTTATTTTATACCATTTTTTAGTCTATGAGTCATTTATATTTTTATTTGAGGTGGGCCAACCTGGGGATGATACCGCACCAATTAAGGGGAAATTGAATGAATTGGGAAAGGAGGATAAAATCTTTAAAACCTCCATGTGTGGTGTAAGATAGGCCAGGAACTCCATGGACTGCCTTTTTATCTGCTATCTTGGCTTGGGGCATTGGTGCGCAATGTCAACACAGTCATAGTCATCCCCTACCCAAAGTTCCTGTACCAAAATCAAACTTAAGGAGGCAGTGGTAGAGGGTCTATATTCTACCACTGGGGTATCCTCCCCTGCAATGGGTCATTTCATTTGATTATACATACACTTTTATGAGAGTTTTTGTTGATCTTATAATATAAAAAGTTTGTATATATAAAATATGTTATTGCAATATAGAATTGAGCTTTATTAATAATATCCAGGAATCTAAGAGACATTTTTAGCACTTAAAACATTGCTGTTCATACTATACATAATATGAATTGCTTGGGAAGTGATATGTAACGGTAATGGTTAAGCAAAATTTTCCAATTAAGTCTAGATTAGACATCAAAGTTTACAACAATATAACAGGAACAATACTCTTAAGGAGTGTATACAATGCATTATTGATGTACTGATGAAACATTGTGAGGAAAATTCAATGAAAACTATCTTTAAGATAATTTAAACAAAAAATAGCAAGTCTTTATATACTTTTTCTTGCAATATAACCACTTTAGGTCAAGAAAAGGCTTATAGTACACAGCGATTGCACGCTACTGAACAGATTGAATCCTTCACTGGGGATATAAAGTCAGTATGACCATTAGCCTTTATACAAATACTATGTCCCATATCTCACAGAGAACTGTATAAATGGCTATGCGGTAGCCATTACTCATTCTTTAGTATAGAACTGGATACCCTAAAGACAACATCTGAAAACAATAAACTTAGCTCAAACAAAGCGTGGTTCTTTTAAAAGATATTATAAGAAAGTACCTATATCCAATTAAAAAGCCTCTTAACAATGGTGACATGATTTTGAGAGCACAATAAAAATGAATATAAATGGATTTTTATGCATTGTTATAAATTTTGAATGGAATAAAAAAATATTGAGGAACATGAAGTGCCAATTAAGTAATTGCTGTGATATTAGATGGATGGCTATTACTTTTATGCATTTGCAAACTATACACATGCATTTTTTAATTCAAAGTAAGATTGTCAAAGTAAAGTAAAATAAAATAATAGGATAGTCTGAGTCAATTTAATACATTGTGAAACTCATTCACATTTGTCTTGGCTTACACTTAAAATATTTTCCATAGGAAATAGTTGATTGCTGTATTAGGGCTTAAAGATTTTGCATGGACCCTGTTAACAGTTACTCTTTTAATAAAAAATTTATAATTTAAAAAAGCTAGTTTAGATGCTAAAATTATCTATGGCCCTTTCCATAGCTTCACCATCCTATGGGGTTCTTTCAAACTCATAAGTATCACATTAGGCCACTCTATAATTGGTAGTATCAGAGAGAGCCAATATAATATGGGCTGTAAGTTAAGGTGCCTGAACACCATTAATAATAGCAGCCGCAGATATAAGGCAACACTCTACCTTTAGGGGTCCATTTATGCGAGAATAGTAGGGGTTTTGTGGTTACTGGAGCTGGTGAAAGTAGGAGATGAGATGTTTCCATTATTGTTTAAGCTACTGCAGTTAGAAAGTTAAACAATACTTTCAATATAGTTTATCCACTTTAGTAGCACTAAACCATTATTTCCTAACAAAAATATTATAGCAAGAATTTAAGATAAATTTTATAAGTAAAATACTATAGATTAACCCAACACCCTACCAAAAGCAGGGTGCTGGGTTTTAGGGCTAGGTTGGTGGAGGCGGGCTTAGACAAAAAACAAAGTTCAAAATTGGAATTTTCACTACTATTGAGACATTAAAACCTTCTTCTAAACAATACACTTTGGTAATATCAAAAGTAAATAAATTGGGTGACTTTTAAAGAGGATAATTAAATCCCTGTTAAGAGCATCAGATTTTGCTTTGATGCCATCTGATCTTGTGGCCACAGTTGATTACAGTTGTTCCCATTTATTATCTGACTTAAGGCATACTAGTTTTTTTAGTACTAGTGGTGATCAACCCTAGAAAAAAAGTTCTCCAAGAATTTTTATTTACGGTGTGATAAACAAAGGGATAATAAGATAAAAGATTCTTAGAATGGCACCGCGGCATTAACCTAAGCATCCATTCTAGAAGAGGAAGAGGTGGCAGGGGTTTTTTGTCCATTGTCAGATTCAGATGTTGGGAAAAGGTGGACAGAAGTGTGTTATGAGCATCAGCAGTTTGAAAAAGAAGAAGAAAGAAGTTGGGGGTTTGTCATCAATAAGGCCAGTGGTGTGCATCACCTCAACATATTGGACAAGAAGAAATTTGGCAAAGGTGATTAATTAAGCATACAAGTGAAAAGATTTAATGTTTTGGAAGGTTTGGGGTAATTGTTGTAATAGAGTAAGGAGCTTGCCACGTCAACGCATGCACGGCTAGATGTAAATAAAAGTTCTTCAAAACAAATTTGGCATCTTTGGGGAAATCTAAAGGTAAGTTAGGTATAGGAAACCCTTGCAAAGTGGCTTGATGATGTATGGAGGGCTTAGTGGAGGAGAGAGTTAGTGAAGGCAGTGGCTGCATTGACAGTCTTTTGATGATTATTTTTACTAATTGAGAATCCATCTAAGGATGGGTATGGCAGCAAGGAGTTGAATCAGGGGTTGAGTGAAGTATTCTGACCACTTGGAGTCAGGATCACTTCTGTAGGGACAGTCAGCGTTGTCAATCCATTTGAGAGCCTTAAAAGGATCTGACACAACCAGCACAGGGCCAGCAACAGGAGTTGGTGGGGTGGCAGCTGCTGATTGGCCACGCACAGCGGAATATGGAAATTCCACTTTCAATTGAGCATCTATCTGATCAGGGATGGTTCTGGCAGTCAAATCTTGAGTGGGCGGAGCGGTGGGAGAAGCACCTGTGGCAGTCAAGGTTGAAGGGGGAGGACTGATACCCAAGCAAAAAAATTAGTAGAACTAGAAGAAGGGATTACACCAGAGGGAGGAGCGGTAAAGCATTGGTGGAAAGCATTGGGCACTTGCACTTTGAATGGCCAAGAGCAAATCACAAGTGACAGATAGTGCAGCCATTTTTGATGCGCGCTCAGAAGGGATGATAAGGGCCTTATCTGATCACAGCATGGGGAGGTATTGCAAGGAGGGTGTCCCAACAGAATGGGCAGATAATAGAAAACGCGCAAGGCCCAGAAAGACGATCAAAACCATTTGGAACCACGAATTGCAGCATTAAGTTAGCGCCTTAGGAAACCAAGCCCTCTGTGAGCTCAAGGCGAAGGCTTTGAGGAAAGAGGTAAGAGGGCAAGCCATCAAAATGGACCACCATCGTGGCATTATCTGGCAAGTGAGTCCTAATAGTTGGGATAGAAATATTTTTATAATTTAGGCAGCTTTGCTGCCACCATAGCGTGGTCTTTTCATGAGGAGCCAAGATTAAGTTTCATTTTAAAGTGGTGGAAATCTATAAAATATGGCAGGTTTGTATAATGCCATAGCCATTTCAATGATGGCCGCGCTTGTTTAGAGGAAGATGTCCTTAAGACGTACTTAGAATATATTTAAAAACAAATTTACACTTGAGGGGAAAACCTAGGCATCAAAAATTTTCCAACTGAGTATGCTCCTACTTATGCCCTCTGTTGGGAAAAGGATTTAGTAACACTGGTACAATCTTTAAATATATTCTAAATTCAACACAGAGCTTCTTTATTCTTTTCACATACTGGTATGTTAAAGTTGAATATTAAAGGAGGTAATGTTGAGATTTTATTGTAGAAGGGGAGAGTCATACAAGAAGGGGCAACAGGGAGTTATGTAAGGTTAGCTAAGGCCTCCTCATGGTGCAAATGGAGAAAGTCCATGTTAACATGGGTGAATAGAGAACACCAGAACCTAGAGTGGTGCACTGGTTGGGTCCTATAGTGGCTTGAAAGGTGCGGGATGGTTATGATAACTGTGCTGACATGTTCTTGTGGGTTTATACCAATCCCTGAGGGGAGAATATGGACATGAAATGGGAGAATGTGAGTTGGGCAATGTCACCTGTCAAACAGATTTTCCACGATCTGGGGTTGCACATGTGTGGACCTCAGGACAATGGAGGGGCAATCCTGGTTGGCTACGCTTCAGTGCACCTCCCTACAATAAATGATGTGTTTTGATGAGTTGACTCGAAGTTCAGCTGGCTTCCAGTTTGGTTATTATGAGCCATCTGGTGGCAAAGGTGATCATGTAAGAAAATAAATGCGTGATCAAAAAGGATTCCAAGGCTTCCTGGAAAAAAAGGGGCTGGAGAGCTTAACTCCACTAAAAAGCAGGTGATAAAGGTGATGGCTTCAGCTGCTCTCCCTCAGGGCCTTTTAGAATTTTAGTTTACCACATTATCCATACCACTTGAAGAGTAAGCATTTTGAAGATTGTTAATAAACAACTATTGTTTATCGATGGTTGCTGACTAAATTATTAGTCATATTTTACCAAAGAATATAATATGATATTTTTTTGAATTAATGTTTCATTGGGGATCATCCACAAAAAGGTTAAATGAGTATTTTGATGAGGACTTTATAGCTGATAGTCAGATTGCCATGGAGGATCATTTAGGAAGAAGTGCTGAACAATTAGGTTCGTTTTTAAAACTACTAAAGCGTTTTAACACTTGTTTTGGTGGTAGTTAATAGTTATAACCAGGAAACACGGCCACTATAACATATGCGTATGTTTCTGAAATGAAGGGGTGGCTGCCAATCTGTAGATAGTACACTACTAAGGATTAACTAAAGCGAAGGAGCCTTCCATTATTTGGAACTTAATAATAAAGGGTCAAAAGTTTTTTGGGAGAACAATCAGTTGATTTTTAGTGGGTCATTTAAAAAAATTGTTTGCCTTTTGCCTATAAAAAACCCTAGAATTTTCTAACAAAAAGCATAATTCATCTGATATATATCCATTATATTTATTTCTAAATTGAAGATTGAAGGCAATAAAGATCTTTAGTTGTTTTTCTCAAGTTACAGTTTACCAGAGTGGATTTGTAGCCACTTACAGTGAAGACTAAAACTATTAGTTGTCGCCATAATTAATGTCCTTATTACTTTACAACCATACTGAACAGTAAACTGCCCAAAAAGTTCACACTTGAGTGCTCACTACAGGGGGTAGTTGAGTCTTGTAGGCTAATAACACCATGTCCTCCGTTCAGGGTGAGATCCAGCAGCTAAGGAAGGAGCTGGAGAGCATGAACCAGTACACCCTTAATGTTGGCAACTCAGGACAATTTATTCAAAGTGGAGGATCATGTTACCAAGGTTGACTAAGAGGATAAATATGTCATAAAAGTTAATAATGAGTTATAAAAAATTTTCAAATTAGAGCAAATATAGTCCAAAGTTAATAAGAATATACTCCTGCTCATAGTAGCATTTCAAACAGGGCTGGAAAAAATTGGCTATTATTAGAGAAGCATGACCAGCTCCTGAAACAAGTACAATGAATGGAATAACATTAATGTACTTGTATTCATGCAGAAAATTGAATTTAGTGATCAGGACCTATATGAAGATAAAAGTAATATAGGGAGTATACAGACTACTCAAAATATGTCAAGTGCCTATGGCTTCATTTCGTCAATAATCCCTGACAACACACCAACTGGCGCCAGAATGGCTAGCCACACTTCTATTCTCAAAAATGAGCCTGTGAAAATTTAGGAATTTTGACCCACCCCAAAATTACCACCATTTCATTAGAATAATTCCTGGCTTTCTTTAGACTTTTCTAAATTAATCATTTTTGGTTGCAGCGATCACCAAAAACTGTTGATGTTATCGATTTTTTAGATACCACTTTTCTTAATTTGATATTATTCCATTTGAATGAGGAAATTGGTCATATAATGAGGTAAAAAACTTGATTATAAATGAATTTGGTAGCCCTGAACAAATGGGTAAACCAAAAGCAAGAGTTCATGGTAATACAATTACAAAAAGATGAACCCTTGGGAGATCCGCTGATCATTTTTATAAAGAGGCGCAAATTTTGATAAGAGCTAATAACATGAGCGATTTTGATGCTTGCATTGCCATGAAATCAGCACTCAGACCTTATTGGGACTTACCATGATCTATGGCATAAAATTCAAAACAGTAATACCACTTCTCAAATGGTGGAGAACCTGAAAGAGTTGGCCTCCAATTTTGATGCATCAATTGAAGTGAAAAGCAACAACTGCCTTTCAACTCAAATTTGGCAAAATCCCTGAACCTAATAAGATTTTTTCAATTGAGTGGGGAAAACCTAATGGACTAAAATGGCCTAGTAATGCATCGCACATCACTTTTAACTGATATAGTGAATCTGGGCATGGTGCTGCTCATTGCTGGAATAAGAAACCAAAGGATCAGGTGAACTTTTTCCAGAAAACATATGCCTATGAGGAGTCAGAAAAAGGCCCTGTGGTCTATATGAGGAATGATCTAGATCTAGAGGATCCCATCCACCAGACAATCTCCAAGAAATTAATACCTCTTACCTGTTACCAATGAATCTGCTGATGATTTTTCCAGCAGAGCATGGGTATAAATACAATGCAATAACTTGAGCAAAAGCAAAGGCAATTAATACCAAATTATATAAGAGGTTGCTTGACCTTATGCTCGCCAATTATTGGAAAAGGACCAAGATTCTGATAATTAAAAAAAATTCCTGAAAACAAAATTGGAAGATAATATAGTTCTGATTCATGGTGGTCCAGTTTTCTGAGTTGCCCTCCACTCTTTCCCCAAAATGCCTCTGCCACAAGCTCACGGAGTGTTTAGCTGTTTATGGCACAGACCCCATGTTGCAGTTTGTGGTTCCAAATGGGGCAGATCATCTGGCCAGGCCTCACAGCTTCGTGACAATCCAACCATTTCATCATGATACCCATCTCGTGATTCCCCCACACTGTGATCAGATCCACCCCTGATCCCCCATTATGGGCGCGCATCAAAAATGCCCACGCCATTTGTCCCTTGTGCTTTAAGCTTGACCAGTTAAAGTGCAAGTGCCCCACAGTTTCTGCTTCCACCACTTCTGCCACTCATTCCTCAGGAGTTGGGCCACGGCCATTTTTCCCCAATTTTTTGAATGGGGCTTGACCATCCTGCCCCCAACCTTGGGACAATTTGGCACTGCTCCAAAAGTGGCAGCCAATAAGAACCAAAATTTTAAAAACTTGAAAAAAAATCAACCAGATTACAGAATCCTGAGTTAATGGCTGAATCAGTCTCAGCTGAGCTGCCATGGTTGACAGCATATGGCCAATAAGCTCCTCCCACTGCCCCAATTCCAGTGGCTGTCCCAGTGCTGGCAGAATCCAATCCATCTGAGGCTCTCAAATGGATTGATGAGGGCGATCAGCCATATAACGTCAAGTCAGATTTCACTTTGGAGGAGTTTTTTGTTGATCTCCAAAATTGTGGCCCCACCATTTTCGCCCTTGAAATGGTTTTACCATTTAAAACATATTAATAAAACGGCAGTTGAGGCTTCAGCTGCCCCTGCCAACACCCTACTTCGCCAGCAACTTCATGAAGCAATGGAGTCCCTTGTTGAGGGCATCCCTATCCCAAATTTCCCTCATGATTTTGAGGAAGATACTAAATATGAAATTGAGGAGCTCGCTTTAAGTGCAAGCTGCACTTGCATTGATGTGGCAAAAACTTCACTTTTTAACCCTGCTTACCCCAAAACCCACCAGCGCATCAAGTCTTTCACTTGTGTGCCAGCTCTCATCAAAATTGCTGAGCATCAACTTGCTCAATATGTTGAGGTGACGGTCACCGCTGGCCTTATAAACAAAGGAAGCCCACAACTATACATCCTTATGCCCCATGCTGGATGATGCCCCCACCCCAATGCTGTCCACCATGGTCTGCCAGCTAAAGTGGGCGCCAGACAAAAGTTTCCCCAGAGCTTCCTCACCTTCTGATATGGATTCATAAACTGTTAGCTGAGGCGCCATATTAGGAAAAATTTATCTCTAATACTCCCTTTGTTTGGCCCATTTGCAAGTAAACATGCGTGGCAGCTCCCCATTTTGGGTTGGGCACCACTAGTGCTAAAAAATAGTTCTGATTCATTTTCCTACTATCAAGGATTCATTAACTGATATATCTACACAAAATGTTTACACTTTATGGTGTAAAATTCAGCAAAAGTGTTGAGATACATTGTAAGGTTTTGCACAGGGTAAATTCCACTAAGCTCTCTGCTTGGCGTAACTTTCCAAGCAGATTAATTTTGATAAATAAAAAGCAAACACTTAACTGCATACTGAAGTCTTGCTCCAATGTCATCAGATCCCCCGCCAACTGTCCCAGCGTAGGGCAGCGGCAAAACTCCCCCCTCCATTTTCCATCCCACAGGAAAACGCGCTCAGACTGGCTCGCCCAGTCATTCCAAACCCTTGGGATAATTTGTTCCTCCCAAGGATCTCAATGCCCATCTCACCCAAACCCAAGCGGTGCCCCGCTGCCCCCTGGTGCTCACCCAGAGCAACATGCTTTTTGGCCTTAGGGTCGAATATGGGAAATTCTTCCCCTACAATGACTAAGCCATTATCAAAATGTCTCAGGTGGTGATGACACCAGCCTGTTTTATAGACTTCTGCCCCTATAAGGGGTACTTTGATCTTAGCTTCCCCTGTGAAGCTGATGCAGCCACTGCGGCAATGGTGCCATAAAATTTTTAACAATATACCCCTCCCAACAATTCAGACCTGGCTCCCAATGGACACCACCTTGGTGGTCAGTTCTCTGGTTTGCTCTACCCACCTCCCCCCAAAGTGCTCCACCAGTAGCTGATGGAAGGTTTGGCAGCCCACAGCACCAACCCCATCTTACAATTTGTATCCCAAATGGGGCCACACGCCTCACTGGGCCTTGGGCATATGCCATAATCAGCCCTGAATTTACAAAAATTTCGTTGCAATGCCCCCCGCGCCACCATCCCATCTGCCCCTGACCATCCGTTCTGGGCCCACATTGAGGGCGGATGGATGATCTGTCCATCCTGTTTCGAGTTAGACCACTCAAAACACAAATGCCAATACTCAGAAACTTCTGCTGAAGCTGAAAGTTTGCCCAACGCCCATCAATCTTCCGCCCACCTCGCGCTAACTCCAAAATGGGGTACAATCCTACCTTCCCCTCCTCCAATGCCAGATGCTGCAGCTGCACCTACAGCCACCAATCAGCACCCACCTTGCTCCAATGCCATAAATATTTTATCCAACCAAACATTGGATTGGATCCCAGTTTGATCCCATGCATCTGCAAAGGAATCAAACAAACCTCAACCATATGCTGATTCCCCAAACCAATATAACCAAAATCCATGGGAATTATTGGATGAAATTGGCAAATCAGGTAATGTCATTTAAGAACTGATGGTGCAACTCGAGCAGCTCTGTAACACAGAATGGGATGCAAAATTCCCACCTCAGAAATATGTCCCACAACCTAACGCCAAACCGTTCTACAGCGACCACCAGCTTTCAGTAGAAGCATCTGTCACACCAGATTGCCGTATGCTTCAAAAAGTTGCCACCAAATCTGTGGCTGCACTTGCAGGAGGAATACCACCTCCCATCATCCTCATAAACCTTACTGCACAAAGTAAGATCAACATGAAAATTTTACACAAAAATGTTACTGAAGCCATCCAGAACGTGGTAACAGTAGCACGGAATCTGAAAGCAAAAATCACCTAACCAATATTGCCACATTTATTATATTCCCAGATACCCACCTCAAAGCTGAAGATGCTTTGGGCAAATACATCGTTGGTATAATGATCGCTGGCAACTATTTTAAGTCCCATTCATCAAGGATATTGAACCCCATGCCGCCAATGCCCCCATACCCTTACTATCTGCCTTAACATGCACCTACTCTGGAATGAGATGGATGCAGCTGAAGATGAGCCCCCCGATCCCCCTCTCCTCATCCACCATGGAGGGATAGCAGTATTCGCTGCCCACCTGGTTAGATATTTTGCTAGGTACGATTCAAATAATCCATCCATTTTGGGCGTTTTGTTTGAATTGTTATTTTCATTATGATTTTGGTTTTAGTTTGGTAATGTCCATCCCCTGGTCAGCTTACATCGGTGGAATAAATTCCACTAAGCAATAGAATGGATGATATGGAGATTGTTGGTCCTTAAAACACACTCAAAGAATTAAATATATACTAATAAAAGCAAGTGTGTATGTGTGTGTTTGTTCTTGATGCCCAGCCAAAACTATGGCATGTAGAGCTTTAGAAATTTGAGTATAGGTGGACGGAAGGGGTCTATGTGCACCTCAAATCCATATTTTCAATTTCATAATAAAATAAAAAGTTTTATATGTAAGAAGTGAAACTTTTATATGTTTTTTTATGGAAATTGGTTTATTGTTGGCTGAGAAGTTTGATATTCAGTTTATTTGATAGTTTAAATGGTTTTAGTGAGAGGTTGGTGGTTTTGGATTTATTAATAAGCTTAAAGGTAGTAATAAAGAATCTAGTGATTGGGTGATTCAATAAGTTAATTATTTTGGTAAATGGTTGGTGGATTTATGTTGATTCAATGGGCTTAATGGTTTCAGGTATGTAGTTGATTTAGTTAATTAGATAAGTTTATTTGTTTAGTTGAGAGGTTGATAATTTTTTATATTTAATCAATATAATTTAATTTCTTAAAATTAGCAATAGCCATCTACCAATATAAAAAAGAATCAATTAAGATCATATGGTAAGAACTTCTCTTTCTGATAAGCATCACTTTTTGAAAATAAGCCTGAAATTTAGCTCCACTAAAGAGATTTACGAAAACTATTAGCAAATATGGTGGGAAACCCCGCAAAAGAACCCGCAGGCTATGCCAAACGAGCCAGCACCACCCCCAAATGAAGCAACCCTCGGTTACCCACCTCAGGGTCAACCAGAATCACCCGCTCTCAAGCAGCAGCCATGAAAGCTGGCACCACCCCCCAACCTGGAGCTACTTCAACTAGCACCAGTTCACCTGATCGCACTTCTGCAACCTGCACGCCTAACATCTCTGTGTGCGCTGCCTCCCACCAACCCGCTGGGCCCCCTCCAACCAAGGAGGCCATCACCCACGCTGTTTTAATGGCGCCTGCTCAGTTGAATGCAACTCAGCCCATCCAGGCATTCACCTCCCCCATTGTGTCAGCTAATTCAGCCCCATCTATTATTGCTGACGTCGTGTTTCTGGCTCCCTCCATGAGGGGCGATACCCAGCTACCTGGCCCCCAAACCCTCAGATGTAAGGTTGGATTAGCCGCACATTCTGGTTCACTAAGCACCAAATTGGGAAAATCTACTCTTCCCAATGAGGATTCAAATGGTTCGGATTTTGGAACTTCACACCAGTTCCAATCTCACCCAACCCATTTAAACCCCATAATTGGCACTTCTCAAGTCAGCACTTTATCTCCATATGCTGAAAACGACCAATTAATCAATCAGCCAGTGAGTTTTGCCCATGAATCACAGCAAATACTCAGGCTGAATTTACCAAAATAGATTGTGATGGTGATGAAACATCGCCCTCCTCCCAATTGGCTGGAGTTAATTCCAATCTGGACGGGCCTCCCCAAAATAGCGAGGCCCAACAATCACCTGGCCCCAAACACTCGGATGTAAGGTTGGATCAGCCGCACATTCTGGTTCACTAAGCACCAAATTGGGACAATCTACTCTTCCCAATGGGGATTTAAATGGTTCAGATTTTGGAACTTCACACCAGTTCCAATATCACCCATCCCATTTAAACCCCATAATTGGCACTTCTCAAGTCGGCACTTTATCTCCATATGCTGAATACGACCAATTCACCAATCAGCCAGTGAGTTTTGCCCATGAAATCACAGCAAATACTCGGGCTGAATTTACCCAAATAGATTGGGATGGTGATGAAACATCGCCCTCCTCCCAATTAGCTGGAGTTAATTCCAATCTGGATGGGCCTCCCCAATTTAGTGAGGCCCAACAATCCGCCCCTCAATTTAATATGACGCCAGCAACTGCTATAACATTCCAGCAACAAGGGAACTCCACAAAATTTGTTCAAACCACTAGCTCACACTCAACCTGCAATTGCAGCCCAAAGCAAACACAAATGTACCAAAGGAGCCACTGGGGCGTGGCAAAAACCTCTGGCACCAACGCTACCCAAAGCTGATCCCCGTGAAGTGGTATTTATTGCTGATGTTAAGAAGAAATGGGCCGAAACTAGAGCGCAAAAAGCTCTACCTCGCTCAACCCTCTCCCACGCAATTCGCCTTTATTATGGGCATAACCCTGTTGAATTCTATACAGAGGATTACTTTTCATACTTTGCAGCGATTGCGGAGACATTCCCAACTAACACCACCATCCATGAATCAGTGGAGGGCCACTATATCGATGTGGGCTTCACTGAAGCTGCCCTTGCTGACCATGCTGCCACCCTCCAGGTCATTATTCCACGTGGATCTCTTCACATCTCCCGCACATGCTCTCACCTGGAGAAAATTTCATGGGTTACTTTTTCCAACCTACCAACGACTGTTGATCCTGAGTCTCTTAAACTGGCGCTCCATCGTGGTTTAATGGAGTTTGGGTCTGTTCTTTCAGTGGACTTTAGCATCCCCTCTTACTATGCTCCCACTCAAGAAGCTCACACTGCTAGGGCGTCGTTCATCCCCCCCACTGTATCCTGCAACATTGAGGTTATTCTTATGTGGCGGTAGTTGGGGCATGCCCTGAGATCTTTTTTGTCGACCCTGATCAGGCGCGCCCCCGGTGTTCATGGTGTAACGCCCTTGGACACTTGTATAGTGGCTGCACAGCTCGAAAACAAGCCCTCTTAGCCACCACCCAGGGGCCTAAACCAGGCCAAAAACGATCCCACATGGCCGCAGCAGCAATTCCACAACCCACACAATGGGTTACCGTTCAAGACCTGTCCCCTGAGGCCTTACGCCTAGCAGTTGAAACAGCTAACCCCACTATTGGTATGGGATACCTTCGCGCTCATGCCCCCCTTCCAATGGGCACCCCCTCCAATCTCCCAGAGTCAACTCCCTCTCTCACCAAGTGCAAGGCATCTCCCACAGGGTGCCCCCGTCAGCCACCCCCACTCAGGGCTCCGCGGCACCCCCACCAACCTCCACCAGCGATTTATCGCATCAACCCTCAGCTCCCAATGGAGCTATGCCCACCAGCATGGACTGGCAACCCGCGGCCTGCAGTAGAAGTGCCACCTTAAAGAGTCCTACCCCAACCCCACAGTCCATTTCGCGCGGATCCTTTGCAGTGTTGGAGGAAGTGAATATGGACTCAGACTCATCAAATGGGGACACCGCGGAGGTCACCATTGAGCACCCTCAGGTCCTTCCCCTGCAACGGAGTGGGGGCAGCATCCTAGGTTGGCTTACTGGGTCCTCCGCCCCCCACCCTCTCCTTCCCCTCAGAACCCTCGACGCTCCTCACGGATTGCAGCTAATAGTCAAGCTAAAGGACTCAAAACTAGCCGCCTCACAGCAGCAGGTTTAAGCGCTGGCGACCCCCCAGGACATGGAGGGGAACAGCTATGAGTCCCCATGTCAGCACCCTGGCCCTGCAATCCATCAACGCAAATGGGTTGCGGGACTTTAAGCAGAGAGCCCGCCTCCTCCGAAACTTCAGGTCAGCACAAATTGACATCATTGCTGTCCAAGAGCCCCATATCCTCCCCCACGAACAATCTGCATGGAATGAACAGTTTGGAGGCAACTCCTTTTGAATGAACCATGCCGCCCTTATTGTTTTAAATCCCCAGGTTAAAACCCATTCTTTTTCACAATATCTAGATGGCCGCCTCATACTGGCCAAACTCACCACTCCTGACTTCTCCTTCTTCGCTGCAAGCATCTACCTGCCTAATGCAGGTCAGGAGCAAAATCGGCTCTTGGAAGAGCTCGTCCAACTCAATCTCCCACGGGATACAGTCCTCTTAGGAGATTTCAACACAACCATAAGTCGCGTCCGTGGCTCTTACCCCCTGCAGCAAAGGAACGCCCTGGATCAAGTCGCCTCCAGGATTTCCTTCGCCTGAGTGGCTTTATAGATGCGCTTCCACCCTCCGCGTCTGGCCTAGGTTGCATGACTAGGATCCAGTATGATGGAGGAGCTTTTCAGTCAGCGTCACGCATAGATATGGCACTGATTGGACCCCTGCTAATTGGCCGCGTCTCTCTCTCCCATCTCTCGTGACGACCATCTGAGTGATCACAGGTCACTCACCGTTGTCCTCACCACCACACTTAGAACGTCGCGTAGGTTCTGGCCTAGGGTTGCCCCAGCTCTTCTCAACAACCCCTTCACTAAGGAGAAGCTGTCTATGACCATCTGGGAGACTCTCACCTCCCCCCACCCCACCTGCTTGATCACAAGGCTAGATGGGCGATGACCAAGGAGGGCATCACCCGCGTTGCTTACAACTGTGCCAAAGCCCAGATGACTGCAGCTCGCGCCAGAGTCAAAAGGGCGGAAGCCAGAATCAGACATCTGGAGCGAAACTGCCAGCCTTCGCCCTCTACCAGATGGTTGGAAGACTGGGAAGCGGCGCAGGAAGCACTCCGCTTGGAGCTCACACTGCAGGAAGAACGGGCAGCAAACTTTACAACATCTCGTTACTATGCTCAATGAGAACGCCCCACCCGCTTCTTCTTTCAGAAACAGAAAACCCGGTCAACAGCGCAGGATATTACTGCACTGAAGATTGGCACTACAACCACTTCAGATAAGGAGGAAATCACGCAGGAACTACACCGCTTCTACTCCAGCTTCTTCCATGCCACCCAGGTGGACCCATCGGACATCCAAGACTTCCTGTGGCGGGCTCCAGAGCCGCCCATTGACCCACGGGCTGATGAGGCTCTACTGGCGCCTATTTCCATCCAGGAGGTGATGGAAACCCTTATGAAATCCCCATGGCTTAAAGCCCCAGGCCCAGATGGAATACCCTTCGAGATGTACCTTCTGGAACCTGCAGTGATAGCCAGAACCCCTCCGCGACCTCTTCGCTGCACTCTTGGTGAATGTCGAGGTCCTCCCTGACTCCAGAGGCTCAATCACGACCCTCATTCACAAGAAGTCAGACCGTGAGAACCTGGCGACTGGCGCCCCATAGCGTTGATCAACACAGACCACAAGCTCTTCACAAAGCTTCTGGCCAACCGCATCACCAAATGGGTGTCACCTCGCCTCTCCCCATCCCAGCACGGTTTTATTCCGGGGAGGTCGTTATGGGACAACTATAATGACCTTCACGTGACTTTGACTGCTAACTCTCGTAAGTTGAATGGCTTTGTGGCTCTCCTGGATATGGAGAAAGCATATGATCGGGTAGCCTGGAAGTATATTGATGCTTCCCTGGCCCGCTTCCATCTCTCACCCGCAGCTAGACGCTGGATATCAGCGCTCTATGACCAGCTCCACACCAGAGTCCTGGCGCCAATGGGTTTTACAGTGGCAGTACCAGTTGGACAAGGTCTCCGGCAAGGGGACCCCTGAGCCCTATCTTTTTTAACATCACCCTTGACCCCTCTTGGCCTCCTTACAGGACAAGCTAACAGGGATTCTGGTCCCAGGTAAAGCCCCCACACGCACCATGGCATTTGCAGATGACACTGCCATTGCATTTGGCTGCACTGGGGATGTTGCCCTCGCTGCTGTGACCATTGATAGGTACACCAAGGCTTCCAACACCATGGTCAACACCTCCAAGACAACAGTAGTACATGTCGGCTCCCCCACCTTCCCCCCACCATTTGGTATTGAACCTGAGCGCGGTACCTTCCGTCACCTGGGCGTTCTCACCAACCAACATGGAGTTGCGCTAAAAGACAATGAGGACTTGCTCCTTGCAGCAGTTAACTCCAGGATTGCCAGCTGGAACCGGCGGCACATCACCCCCAGGGTCGAGCTCTGATGGCCAATGTGTTCCTCCTCTCCAAAGTCTGGTTCCTAGCGCACGTCTGCCCATTCACAAATGCCTTTTATATGCGGCTCAATGTACTCCTCCGCTGTTGGATCTGGGGCTCAAACCATCCACCAATGGCCCTCTCAACCATTGCCTGACCCTGCAATGAAGGGGCCTAGGGCTTCTGGACACGCGATCCCACTCCACCACAATCTTCCTGAAGTTCCTATGGCCGATTGTCTGCTGGGACGCGACCCCCATGCCCCAATGGGCGCCCGCCCTCCGCCAGTCAGTGTCAGCAGCTCTGGGTCTTCCTAGAGCATCTCTGACCTCATTAGGGGAGTGGCTCACAAACCACCCAGGCCATCGCCTAAAACCATCCTCATCCCCCTACTGGAACCAGGCTCTCCTTGCCCTGAAACGAGTAGGCGCGCGGATCCACCATGCCTTCCCATACAGAAGGGAAGGCTCTGGCCTCAGCCCCCGTCGCCATGCAATTGTGCACAATGGACAAAGTGTCACAACTCGCCTCAACCCCCAAGATCGTCCTCTCATCCGCCCAAGACTCCTTGAGCTCCTCCCTCCCTCCGTGAGATTTGACCTTAAGGAATTGTGGAAGGACGTCTATCACCCCATCCTGTCAGCAAAGGTGTCCAACACCTTATGGAGGGTGCTCCACTGTTCATACAGGACAGGGGACCGGATTGGCCTTACCTTCCAGCACCAAAGCTGCCCCCGCTGTGTGGAGACTATTGACTCCCACCTCCATCGTTTTTTCAGCTGTCCAGGTGTTGCCGCATTTTGGCCAAAGGCCCGCGCGCTCCTCCATTCTCAGCCCTAGTCTGGACACCCTGTGCAAGGCCTCATGTTTGAGCAGACATTGCCTGGTTGCCACCGACCCCCTGTGTCCTCGCCTATGCCACAGCCATCTGGACCATCCATAACTCCTTTCTTCGTGCTGCCTTTGACCAGCAGGTGTGGACCCTTCCACACATGATCACCCACTTTCAGGTACACTTTGAGATGGCCCTGAAGGTCTGCACTATGTCGCCAACCCTCCCCCGCTCAGTTGTCACTGCAGCACGGCTCTGGCGCGCAAACCCCCTCCCTTTCTTGATGCCACCTCCCTCCCCTTCCCTCGCCTCAGGCTCTTAGGAGCCCAGGCGTAATTCTTAAACATCGATGAATCCCCCTCAGGTTGGGACCATCTAGTACTAAAAAAAGATCATCTGGTAAACTTTAAACCAAAAACAAATTTGTGTTAAACTAGGTATCAATAATTAATAGTCTAAACTTTTCTTTACAAAAGTCATTGTTTTTTTCATTTATATATGATGCATTATCTTATTAGCAAATATCCAAAAATAACCAACTTTACGCTATACTTTATAAAATTTGGGAATAGTAATATACTTTTTTAATAAAATCATACAAATTTAAGATCAGTTTCATATGTAAGATCCAAAACGTATGTTTCTAATGGTAATATACAGCAATTTTGCTAAGCATTTTTTATATTTAGTTCAATAGTTTCATAGGTAAGATAAGTAGTTGTTAGTTTTTTGATGTTTTTTAAGTTCAACAATTGATTTTTGCTGACTGGTGGTTTATTTTTTGGTTGAGTTAATAGGCTCATTAAATCAGGTAAGTGATTGATGGTTTAGTTAATTTGGCAGGCTTAATTGATTTTGGCTAAGTGGTTGGATGTTGGAATCTTTAATAGGTTTAATGGATTATGAACTTGTTGATGGCTATCTAAATATAAAAACTAAAGAAATTTAGAATTTCTGTAAGCTATAAACACTATAGCAAAGAATGGGGTAATGGATGATAGTATAATAATATGGAGCAATGGCCCCAACAACACTTCTTTATTTTGATATAATATTCAGCAGATTCTTGCTGCTTCACTCTCTCTAAACCACTAATCATCCTCCACTTCCAATCTACTTGTCTCTCAGTGATATCTCAACAATTACAGTCAATATTAACCATTTTTATTAGTATTTTGTTCCACAACATCTCATTGGTTCTGGCAGAGTTTACTATGTATCAATACATTACTGCCTTAATTTGAGGCAATCCACTCACTATCCATCATAGGTTGATATCTCATTATTTGTCATTTGTTGACAATACCTTATTGCTCAATTTGGAGGTGATCCAATACGCTTTTCCAACCCAATATCGCCTCATTTTAAGGCGATTGTTGGGAAGTTGATATGGCTGGACAATATTCTACCCATATTGGTGGATCACAGGGGAATCGAGATGAATCTCAAGATTTATGAAAAGGGGATACACAAATTATAATTGAGCAAAATGAGAAAATTTGGCAAATTGAGAGGAATCACGCCAAGATTCAATATGAATGAGAGCAACTTGAATAAGGAAGAAGAATAGAAGATACAAAGCTGAGGATGCATCTGGCTGGGGAATCGAGGTATAAAGAGCCTGATAGAAAATTTAAGAGGTATAGTCAGTTATGAGGAAGAAGAAGCGCAGAATGGTCTGCGAGACATCTAAAAATAAAGAAAGAAATAAGGGGCAATAGCTCCATATATATTCATTTAGTTTTATTATAAGAGTCAGCGATCCTCATATTGTTTGATTATGTTGCTCAGTGGCTATACCCTGTGCAAATCCAATTTGGTGACAGCAGACCTAGATGTCGAGAAATTAACAGTGGGTGCTCACTACAGGGGGCCACTTAGCAACTATAACAGGGAAAATACAATGACAAAGCCTCATTTGTTCTGACCTAACCTGATTGGGTTCCAAGCATGGCATTCTGAAGAAGCTCAGAGGACACCTAACTTGGAACCAACATTGTTTACTATTACCAAACCAGGGGATGATGAAATTATGATTACTGTGCAATTCAAGAATTTCCCAGAGCTGATGACTAACCAACATGGATGCTCCACGAATATGACTCCACAACAACTAAGATTTATTATGGAATGGTTGTTGCACGGGTATCGCCTATATGAAGATGAAAGTGAGTAAAATGCTATGAGTCTGTTTTATAATTAACGCGATCAAGAAAATTGATATGTGCTGTACATGTCTTATTTGGATGCCACTACTATGGGGTTAAATCACCGCCTCAGTACTCATGGAATTTAGGAATACTTAGTTGCTTATGTGCAACCTTTGATTCGCCAGCTACTATGAGACCTGGCTCGCCATAACATTGATTTGAAGATGTGTTGCGGTTTGCTCAAGCACAACAGCACAATACTCGCCTCCTGCTGGACCGCCTTGATTGTTTATTCTCAGAAATACAAGGGGTGCTGGCACAGATGGATCATCATGTCAGGGATGTTCACCATTGATTGGACCTTCTAGTACCACAGTTAAACTCAGAATTACCTCAAGTAGTAAGAGAACTACTGGAACAGCATGGCCTATCCGCAGAGTGGATTCAGGACGTGACAACCTTGAGGAATAATACTGAGCACTGTATGATGAAGCTAGCTGAATGGGCGGAAGCTCTTGAAGCTGTGATTGCTCATCTCAAGGAAAGAATGACCCTGATGGAACTGCAATTGGCAGCCCAAGTTGGCTCTCTATTGACAGAATTAGATCAACTCTTTATCAAATGGGATACCCAGCGAACATCTGATAACGCGCTTCATACTTAGGTCAATGTCCACTGAGTAACTCCAACTAATTTTCAAGTTACATGACTAGAAGTCATTAGTCAGGTGGAACACCAACAAGCCTCCCATCTCCCTATTGGTGAGACAAGTGAGTATGTGGACATGCAAGACTGCATTGATACCCTTTGATGGGCCAATGAGGAATTGGCATGAGAATGATCTTTCCTTGTTAACCAAATAAGCAATGCCAACCAGCAAGTGGAAAACGCAAGACAACAACAAACCCACCTGCAGAATAAAATCAAGAAAGTTCTTTCACAATTACAAATTATGGAACAAACACTGAATGAGGAAAAGGAATTCCTCTGAGAATTGCAATGGAAATATAACATGCTGCAACATGAATGGCAGGATGGATGGTGTAGATGTGCTGCGGTCAAAATGGAACAGCTGATTAGTGAACAGTTCACGGGGCGTACTGGAGCCAGGGGAAATAGGGCAGTTAGTGGCAACTTGGGGGAAGAATGTTATGGATCAGCAAACAAGTATCCATTGGGTAGTACGATGGACCCCCCACATGATGACACTTCTTCTGATTCTGCTTCAACCAGCTCAAGCTCATCCAGACAGCGGCATGATAACACACCAAATGATGATTCCCATAGTCGCTCTGAATCCATTTCGCCTACCCCTTGCAGCTGAACCTGAGAGTCAAGTGAATTCGTCCATATTGAGAAGTTACCTCCTTTCAGTCATAATAAAAACCTACATGGGTATTTTAAGTGTTTCAAATTCGCTGTGGAAGGGGCTACCAATCAACAGAAAGCAAAGTTGTTACTGTCCGCTTTAGATGTGGAAAGCGCTGACCAAGTGACCCGCTATATTCCAGATAGCTCAGTATCTTATTCCCAAGTAAAAGCGTTAGTTATCCGGCTGTTTGGAGGCTCTAACAAGACGACTCAACGAAAAGCCAAATTTATATTATACAGTTTAATCAAAACAAGACCTTGTCAGAATTTGCCAAGCAGTTATTGGTGAAAGCTCACGTTTTACTTGGGGCTAATATTTTAATCACTGAGGATGTAGGTATAGTGATGATGGCAGCGGTCAAACCATATCAGGAACTATATAATGCTATGTCCCATGTGTTGGATGGGGATACCTATCTCATTCAAATTGTGAATGCCTTACATCAACTCTCTGCCATGAATGGCGCCCCCAATGTAGCCTGGAAACACTCATTTGCCCCCACTCCATCCTTTTCCAAATATCGGGCACAGCGACTGGGTTATCAGCTGCTGGAACATAATTGTCGCTCATATGAGTCAGTAGACCCTTTCCATCCCATGTATGCTTCACCAGTTTGACCGCAACCATGGAACCTTACTGGCAATTCTCAACCTGGTCCTTCCAGCCCAAATTATATACGTGCACCTTTTATAAACACTTGCTTCCAGTGCGGACAAAGAGGGCATTATGCAGCCAATTGCCCTAGCAAACCACAAGTGTACGCAATGCCAACTATGAAAACTGAGCAGGGAAAAGCCCAAGCGGAGTAGAGACGGGATGCTCTACCTCCACTAAGCTTAATTCACTTGTCCCTATTACCTGCCAAACAACTTTATGAGTAGAAACCAAACCTCAATTGGACAATTTTTTATACCAGCAGCTTTTGCTGGATACACCTGCTTCTGCTTCCAAGAGTAAGAGTTCACCCAATTGGGCTGAGCTCCACCAAGACGTGCAGAAACCATATGCGTGGCAAATACTGGAATAGACTAGCTCCAGCAATGCGGATTCTTTGCTGAACGTCGCTCCTTTAATAGGGGTTAACATAGCTATTCTGGTGGAAAAAATCGCTAGTGAGTATCCTCAGGCTGGCAAGGGTATTTCTTCCTTTTTAAGTAACACAAGATCCTTGAACATACAAGTAATAAACTCTGATGATTCTTCTTATTTGAAATGTACGTATTGCGACATACTCATTCAAAATACAAAAATCCGCGCGAGCATAAACATGGGAGCACCTGTAAACATAGTCTCCACCCAGTTAGAGGCCAAACCTATATTGAAACCAGATGTGGATTATTGAGTAGTATACAGAATGCCAGGAACGCATAGCACTGTGTGGGAAGGAGCATATAGCGCATTGACCCTACGCTTCAGTTCAGTCCAGGTATCTGCTCCGGCGGTGGTCTTGCCAAATAACCACTAAAATATGTTAATCAGCACGGCTTTCATGAAGAAATTTGGCGTTGTGATATATATGGAGGAAGAAACCCTTACTATGTTTAGCCAACAGATTCCAGTCTATTTTTCCTCTAGGGGAATCCCAACAGATCCAGTCCACTCCGGTCAGGTCAATCTAGCACACAGTGATGGAGTGATTCCTGTTCATTATCAGTGACTGAGTTGGTGGACCAAGATCCTCCCCAACCAGATATATGAGTATAAAGGAATCCTGCTTCAAGCAACACGCCCTTTAGTCTTACTGTTTGGACACCAGGGCATATTAGGGACTGGGCTCAAAATCAAAGTTACTAAGGGACTGTATGGAGAAATCCTGGCGCCTCATCAGCATTTGCAGCTAGAACCACACGTGGCTCTAGGCTATTGTTTCCTGGGAACAGGGAGGTGAATGTGTTGCTCACAGACCTACGGAAGGAGACAATAATGATTAGGCGGCACCAAGTGGTGGCTTACCTACACTTTGTCCCTATTGGGGAAGTTCGACGTATTCATGACTTTGGCTCATGGGAAGATCTTGGACTACTGGCTCGCGCCTCATTTGGTGTACTGACTGTAGTTCCAAGAGAAGCACTCATGGGACTATCGGCGGATCAACATGATAAGACTATGGCCTTATTTGAAAAGTATAGGGATATTTTTGCAAATAACAATCATGACTTGGGGTGCAATCAAGGAGTGGTACATTGGATTGATATGAGGGATCACCCTCCCATTTGTTCACGTCCTATTAGACGTTCTAAGCAGCGGAAGAGGTTGTCTCCAACAAAGTGGATAAGCTTATCGAGAAAGGGATGTTAGAGCCATCAAACAGCCCCTGGGTATCACCTGTGCTCATTGTAAAGAAGAAGGATGGCTCAAATCAGGTGGTTATTGACTATTGTAAACTCAATAATGTCACAAAGAAGGATTCTTACCCTCTTCCAAGGATTGACGATGCATCAGACTGATTGAGTGGGGCAAACTATTTTTCCACCATGGATCTGATCTTGAGGTACTGGCAGATCGAATTGCCACCAATGGAATGGGAGAAATGTGTGATCATCACCTCAAGAGGGTTGTTCCAGCCAACGCGCATGCCGCAAGGATTGTGTAACACTCCTGCTACATTCCAGCATGCCATGTATACGATTTTAGGTGATTTAAAGCTGTCCTGCATCTTAGTTTACCTTGATGACATCAATGTGTTTTTGCGAACGTTTGCAGAGCATCTGGCCCACTTAAAGCAAGTGTTTCAGCACCTCGCTGCCACTAATATCAAAATTAAGCCCCAGAAGTGCCATTTATTTAAAGAGCAATTACAATACCTCAGTTTTTTGTGGATTCAAATGGGCTTAAACTGCTGTCAAAATCCAGCAAGGAACTATGCTCGCTGGTGCTATGTGACGCTGGATTCCACAATGGAAATATTTAAAATGAATAAATACTTCTTAAAAAACTAAGTTTTTACTTTTTATTAGAGTTTTTTTTGTTTTTATTGTTTATGCGGGACAAAACTGTAAAGGTCCTATTCTCAATACTAGTATTTCCTATTTAAACTATTTTGGATTTCGAGACCATGGGTTTTTGAGGCTAAAGTATATAAAGCTGAGTCATCCAAATTAGGGAATATAGGCTTTTGGCCTATCAGATCAAAGATAAATTTTTTTGGCAAAACTGACCCATGCGGTAATGATTTGATAAATTGTATCCAATCACCAGCGAGCAAAATCTTCTCACCTCAGAGGTGGTCAGACTCATGTGGTAATGATTGGTTAATTTGCACCCAATCACCAATGAGTAAAATCTTCTCACCTTGGGAGGGTTCAGATCTAAGTAGTAATGGTTTGTTAATTCACACCCAATCATCAATGGGTAAAATCTTCTCACTTCAGGAGGGTTCAGATCTGAGTGGTAATGATTTGTTAATTCGCACCCAATCATCAATGGGTAAAATCTTCTCACCTCAAGGAGGTTCAGATCCATGCAATATTGAACACCTCAAATTCGGCTGAGAAGTCGGAGCAATCCTATTATTAGTTCTTACCTTATTACGCTGGGTTTGGGTATAAATCATATTTTCCCAATAGATAGGATTCCACCGAGAGTCTGCCAAGGTCTTTTCGCCGTTAATATTCATATCATTAATAGCTACAATAATATTCAAAGATTGGACTCCAACATTCTTTTCCAAAAGTCAAGAAGGAGAATGTCTGATATTGCCCCCCTCAAGAATGTTGGGTGGAGTGTAGGATTGTAGGAAATGGCCATGTACCCAGTTTATGGTAACTCCCATGGCTAATGATTTGATGGAATATTCATTGCCTCTTTTGTAGCTGATGACGAAAGGTCCCTCCCAAATTGAGCCAAACTTACCAGTTCTTGGGGTGATGCAGTTATGGTAGTATAACACCTTGTCAGCCACTTGGAATGTAGGAAGGGGTTGCGGAGCTCATTGGCAGCCTGCCCTTCTTTAGTCACTGTTTTTGCTAAGTTGGTCATAGCTTCAGCTTGGAGTTGAATAATTTTGTTAGCTAACCTTTGCATGGCTTTCTCAGGCTCCTCTCCTTTAGAGAAGATTTCCTTAGCCAGAAGAGCAGGTATGCCTGGTTCCCTGCTATACAAAACTCAGAAAGGGGACATTTTCAGAATCTGGTGATAACTAATCTGGTAGGCCTTAAGTGCACTGGGTAAGAATTGATCCCAGTGAAGTGGATCAGAAAAGGCCATTTTGCATAGGATGGAAACTAAGGTTCCATTGGCTCTTTCCACTGCCCCATTGGTAGATGGATTGTACGGAGCTGAAAAAAGTTATTGGGCTCCCATGGAGGTAGCTAGGAGTATGACTACTCTGGAGGTAAATTTCTTGCCATTATTACAGAGTAGTACTTGGGGGCAGCCATGCTGAGCGAAAATGTGTTGATGTATAAAAGTGGCAGTTGCATTAGCTGTTTGGGCAGGAAGCGCCACAGCTTCAACCCTCTTAGTGAAGTGGTCGATGGCTACTAAGATAAACCGGTTGCCACTAGTAGACTGTGGAAGGGGACCTACGACATCCAAACTAATAGTGTGAAAAGGTTGTTGTGGGGTAGTTGGTTGATACTGGTATCTAGTCTTGAAACTGGATTGTTTCTTGCACATAAGGCAGGCTTCCAAGACATTAACTATAGCTTCCATCATTCCATCCCAATAGTATCAATCCTTAAGCCACTCATAAGTTTTCTTTGCCCCTCCATGGCCTAAAATGGAGTGGGCTTCAAGGATGGCAGGTACGCGTTCTGAGGGCCAGAGGTAAGGCAGCCACTTCGCCCCCACCTGCTTATACAACTTCCCATTTTCCGCATTGGTGTTGTGCGAGTGGCGAGCTAACATCTTCTGAACTGATCATCTTCATCCTCCCATTCATTGGGAGTCATTAATAGATTATGCAACCTTTCTGCCTTGCTGTTATCCAAGTGGAGGATTGGCAGATGAGACAACCCAACCATATTCATATGACAAGTTCCGGCACAATGTTCAATCTTCATGTCATAAGGCTTAAGCTTTAGAGCCCAGCGAGCTAACCGCCCAGTAGGGTCCTTCATATTTTATAACCACTTCAATGAAGCATGATCAGTAACTACAGTAAAGGTGGTCCCATAGAGGAAAGGGCGATAGTGCTTTACAGCCAACAAAACAGCCAGGCACTCCTTTTCTGTTACACTGTAGTTGCGTTCGGACTTTGAAAGCATCTTACTGAAATAAGATACTGAATTATCAATACCATTTCATCTAGTTGACCTAAGATGGCCCCAACGGCGTAGTCCAAGGCATCCTTAAACAAGATAAAGGGTTTTTTGTAATCTAGGTGCCGTAGGATAGGGCGTCGTTGTAATAGCTGCTTCAGGGTCTCAAAAGCGGCTTTTTGTTCAGCGCCCCGTTGGAAAGGGATATTCTTCTTCAGTAAGCGAACAAGGGGCTCACTGAGTTATGAGAACTTAGGGATAAATTGATGGTAATACCCCATCATCCCTAGAAACACCTGTATATCCCGCAAATTCTTAGGGGGAGGCATATTTGCAATGGCTTCAACCTTGTTCTGTAGTGGTTGAATTCCTCTTTGCGAAATGGTGTGGCCAAGGAAATCCAATTTTCGCTGAAAGAAAGTGCATTTTGATGGTTTCAACTTGATATTTGACTTACATAGCCTTTTAAACACCTCCTTCAAATGATCCAGGTGGTCATTGAAGGTGTTTGAGAACACAGTAATATCGTCAAGATAAACGATAATGCAGGTTAGCTTTAAGTCTTGCAAGATGTGATCCATTGCACGCTGGAAAGTGGCAGGTGCGTTGCACAACCCTTGGGGTAATCGCGTGGGTTGGAAAAGACCTTCACTGCATATCAAAGCACATTTCTCCTGATCCTGTGGAGAAAGATCCATTTTCCAATAGCCACTGGCCAAGTCCATGGCTGAGAAGAAATTGAGCCAGATAGTTGGGCCAGGGCATCATTGATGCGAGGGATAGGATAGCTATCCTTTTTCATGAGGATATTTAGCTTGTGGTAGTCCATGACTACCCGGTGACCTCCATCTTTCTTTTAATTAATAGCAGCGGGGAAGACCAAGGGCTTTGAGAGGGAACTAGCAACCCAGCATACAGTAACTGGGTTAGTTCCATCCTCATATGCTGTTCCTCCACCTTTGACTTGTGATATGGTTTTGACCGAATGGGATGGGCATCACCCACATCAATGGAGTGGCACCAGCCCTTCATGTGGCCATAGTCGTGAGCTGACTTGGAGAATATGTCGCTAAAGTCATCAAGGAGATTATGAACTTTCTTTAGCTCAGTTTGGGTCAACTCATTTGAGGTATGGACATTTGGTAAGGTACACACCAAGTTGTCCGTTGGCAGGCACAAATCTGCCATTGAGCTGATGGAGTGGATCTGTTCAACATCCTCCACAGGGATTAAAAATCCTCAGCCAACCTCTTGGTGTTTCCATATGATCATGTCCTTTGCGGTGAGGTTTCCCAACAGTAGAGTAATATGTTGCTGATAGGTGGGGTCTAGTAGCCCAGGTAATACACGAGGCTCCAAAGGACTAAGGCCCTCAACACTTACGAGGTGCAACAAACAGTGAAATGGGATTTGGAGCGTGATTTTCGTATTATCCACTCGTTGTTCACCGAGCTTAATCAAACCTCATCTGCCGCATAAAATGGAATGCCATTGATAGCCTCCACTAAATTGGGCAATTTCTTAGTATTGCACCCAGAGGTGACATAATGTAAAGGCAAAGCGGAAGAGAGGCATTCAACCAGGCAGATGTAGTCAATCTTTATGAGTTCTATGTTGGATAAGACTAACGGAACTTCGTAGTTCATTAAAGCTAGGAACCCTTGCTTCATGTTGATGATGCTTTCATACTTGATCATAAACTGAGTACCTATGAGCATATCATAGGAGTTATTATCTAAGGCCACAGCAGGGGCTGATAGGATAAGCTTACCAACGCGAATGGGAAGAGAGGAGTAAGCGCCAAGGGCGCGGGTATTGTTTGGGCCTGCAGTTCTAAACTCCCAAGCATAAACCAGGTCAGGCATCAGTTTAATCTTTTTCATCAGCTGAGATGAGATTACATTCACTGGGTAACCTGTATCCAGGATAGCCATCACCTGGACTTTGTGAACAACTACTTCAACCTTGGTAAGTGTGCTTCCAAAGTTGGCCAACAGCACTAAGACCTCTTTAAAATGAAAAGTGGAGGTTAATTTGCGTGCGGTATTGGGGTGAGTCTCCAGAATAGACTGCATGGTATGCCCTCGCTGTAAAGGGCGAATTAAACTCGATAGGAGCTGATCAGCTTCGCTGGCTATGTCATTAGTTTCCATACAACCTATAACATGGCGGAGGTAAGTATCCTCAGGTATGGTGGTTTCATCTAAACCTTCGGCATTTAGGTGATCAGGGACCTCCACTTCCGCGAGAGCTCCCAATAAGTAGTACCCAACGTCATCATAACCCCCCTCAGAGTCAGCCTCAGGGGTATTCTCAACCATGGGCAAGGTTGCAATTGAAGTGGGGGAGACAGCCACAAGAGGTGGGGTAATTAGCTTCGCTTTAACCGGCATTTTAACAACCCCAGTAGTTCTGGAGGATATACCCTTAGAGCGCGCACCTATTGGCTGAGCTGAAGAGGAAACCACAGTAGAGATCTCCGCTTTGCATGAATGAGGGATGTCTGTTTTAAGTTACACTGAAGCAGCAGGTTTTTCAGGGAGAATAGGCACAGGTGGCCTTAATTCCAATGGTTCAATAGGCCGCAGCTCACCTAAAGGAATATGGGCAACATCTAACAAAGCCTCTTTTATAACACGGAAAGTTGTAAAGTGGCGTTTCACTGATATGATATGCCTGGCGAGAGAGGATTGTGAAGCTAACCCTGTTAATATGGCGGTGATAGCATCATCTAAAGTAAGCAGGTTAGACGTAGCCAGCTTTTGAGCAGTGAGATAGAACCGCTCAGAAAAACTAAAGAGGGTTTCACCCTCATACATGGAAAGGCGCATGAAAGCCTGTTCTTCACTGTATAAGCTCTGCTTGGATCCAAATTCAGCCAAGAGGGCCTTTTTAACATCTGGCCAGGTGTGCTGAGGATCCAGGTGAGGAACAATCAACTCTTGGGCTTTTCGGCTTAAACAAGGGAGAATATACTGAATTTTATATTTATCAGTGGCGCCATCCATCATAGCTTCATAAACGTACTAAAAGGAAGCAATTCTCCCTTCACCTGGGGTGTATTTATCCTTTATAGGCAATTTGAACGGCCGTTGCTCTATCCTTTTGAGATGGGAGAAAGAGCTGGCTAGTTGCTTCTCAAGAGCAACTAATCGTGATTCAATTAAAGAAGAACCAGAAGAGCTTCTCACATTTACAGCCTCCATGTTAGTAACTATGGTTTAGTGCACAAGCGTGCCCCTGTATTGAGCACCAAATTGTCAAAATCCAGCAAGGAACTATGCTCGCTGGTGCTGTGCCGCTGGATTCCACAATGGAAATATTTAAAATAAAAAAATACTTCTTAAGAAAACTAAGTTTTTACTTTTTGTTAAAGTTTTTATGTTTTTTATTGTTTATGCGGGACAAAACCAAAAAAGGTCCTTTTCTTGATATTAGTATTTCCTATTTAAACTAGCTCAAATTTCGAGACCATGGGTTTTTGAGGCTAAAGTATATGAAGCTGAGTCATCTAAATTAGGGAATATAGGCTTTCAGCCTATCAGATTGAAGATAAACTTTTCGAGGCAAAACCGACCCATGCAGTAACAATTTGATAAATTGTATCCAATCACCAGCAAGTAAAATCTTCTCACCTCGGAGGTGGTCAGACTCATGTGGTAATGATTGGTTAATTTGCACCCAATCATCAATGGGTAAAATCTTCTCACCTTGGGAGGGTTCAGATCTAAGTAGTAATGGTTTGTTAATTCACACCCAATCATCAATGGGTAAAATCTTCTCACCTCAAGGAGGTTCAGATCCATGCAATATTGAACACCTCAAATTTGGCTGAGAAGTAGGAGCAATCCTATTATTAATTCTTACCTTATTACGCTGGGTTGGGTTATAAATTATATTTTCCCAATAGATAGGATTCCACCGAGAATCTGCCAAGGTCTTTTCGCCATTGGTATTCATATCATTAATAAACATAATATTATTCAAAGATTGGACTCCAATATTCTTTTCCAAAAGTTGAGAAGGAAAATGTCTGACAACTGCAGCTAGCTAAAGTGGAAGTGATAGGCAAGATGACTTGGCCAGAAATTAAGTGGGACATTCAGGTGTTTTTAGGAATGGTTGGGTATTATCAATGGTTCATTCCTAGTTTCAGTTGTATTGGGGCACCACTTTTTGAGCTATCAAAGAAAAACGCTCCTTCAATTGGATGGAATGATGCCAGAATGCTTTTGATGTATTGTGTATCGCGTTAGCAGGCACACCCATATTGCAATACCCAAACTTTGATAAGCCATTCATAGTGCAAATGGACGAATCCTTAGCTGCTATTGGGGCAGTATTATCCCAGAAGGATGATGATGGTGTGGAACATCCTGTCGCCTTCTGTAGTCAGAGCTTGAATTGTCATGAACAAAACTACACTGTAACTGAGCAAGAGTGTTTATCTGTGATCTAAGCTTATAAACAACTTTGAGTATATTTGCATGGGGTAAGATTTCAAGTAGTGATGGATCATGCTTCCTTGCGCTGGCTACAGAATATTCATGACCTTGAAGGACGGCTTGCACGTTGGGCTCTAAAGCTGCAAGCTTACAATTTTGAGATCGTACATCAACCTGGAGCAAAACATCAAAACGCGGATTGTCTGTCTCAATTGCCCACGGTCGCTAACAGTGGATCTGGCTGATATAATGTATGAAAAAATGATGGTGAACAAATACCATGATGAGCTGCCGCAAGTGATCAAGGTGTTAGATGGACTCAGGGAGGGTACCTTCATGCGAGGGGAAGAATATACAAGCAGATTGGAGACTTGAAGCTGAATTTTCCTAAGCCTAAAAAAAGACCCTCAATAATTATGGATGCTCAATGGGCTGTAGGCCATGGTGGTTTGCAAAAGACGCTGGAGTTTTTGCGACCCTGATACTTCTGGGAAAGCATGCATTATGACGTGCTGGAAACTATTAGCTGTTGCCATCAATGTTAAGTTGAAAAACCTTTCCATAAGAAAACCACCTATCTTTTTAGTGAAGCCCCAGTTCGCGTGGCACACTCTTTCCATTGATGTAGTGGGACCTCTGCTGACTAGTGCAAATCAATCCAAGTATATAATTGTCGCCATCAATAATTTGACCCAATGGGTGGAGGCCAGGGCTATTAGCGACTTAGCGCGGTCACCACTGCCAAGTTTATTATGAAATGTGTTATACAGAAGCATGACTGTCCACAGTTCATCCTGACGGACAATGAAACCAACTTTACTTCACATATCCTGCAAAAGTTAAACGAGTTGATGGCAATTTGCGGGGTTTTGACCACCCCCTATCATCCAGAATCAAATGGGATGGTGGAGCAAGTTAACAAAACCCTAGTAAACCTACTCTGCAAATTGATAACGGACTGGCCCTCAGAATGGAGTGCTCTTATACCTACCGCTGTGTTCGCTTATAATATCAGCTATCATTCTGCAACTGGTAAGAGTCCCTTTCAACTGCTGTATGGATGACATCCAGCTCTGCCTGCCTTGCTATATTTGTGTGTAGAGGACACTGGTGGTGTATATCCTCAGCAATATCTGAGGCAACTCACAGATACATTGATCAAGTTGCAAACTGAAGCCTACTACACCAGTTTGGCTAAGAAAATACATGACCAGGCGGCTGACCAGAAGTGCCAGAGTGGACTTCCATTGTTCGCTGAAGGGGATTATGTATTATTCCATGACCAGCCTGGATTTGGACAAAAGAATAAGCTCTCTGACATTTGGGTCAGCCCATTTGAGATTATCAAGAAGACTGATATTGATGTCTACACAATCAAGGAACCTGCTGGGGGTCAGATTATCAACTGAGTCCATGCTAAGTTCCTTAGAGCGTAAAAACAGTAAGAGTCTATCATCCAGTCAAAGGGGGGGGGGTAATGTCAGGAAGTTGATATGACTGGGCGATATGCTACCCATATTGGCAGATCACAGGGGAATTGAGATGAGTCTTGAGATTTATGAAAAGGGGATAAACATTTTATAATCGATAAAAATGAGAACAATTGATGAATCAAGAGGAATCATGCCGAGATTTGATACAAATGAGAGCAACTCAAATAAGGAAGAAGAATAGAAGATACCAAGCTGAGGATGCATCCAGCTGGGAATTGAAGTATAAAGAGCCTGATAGAAAATTAAAGAGGTATAGTCAGTTATGAGGAAGAAGAAGCGCAGAATGGTCTGCGAGATATCTAAAAATAAAGAAAGAAATAAGGGGCAATAGCTCCATATAAATTTTATTTAGTTTTATTATAAGAATCAGCGATCCTCATATTGTTTACTGGGTTGCTCAGTGGCTATACCCTGTGCAAATACAACTTGGCAACAGAAGACCTAGATGCCAAGAAATTAACAGCGATCAAATAATTATAACTCATGTTAGACTTGTCAGATTCTACCCATACTTATTTATTTGAGGCAAGCTGACTAGGGGACGGACATTACCAAAACTAAAACTAAAAACCAAAACTAAAAGCTAACATAACTAATTGATTCAAAATTAACGCCTAAAATGAGCGATTGATTGAAACACACTGAACAAAAACAACCAACTAGGTGGGCAGCGGAAAACTGCTTATCCAACCATGGCGGATGGGGAGGGGGATTGGGGGGCTCCTCTTTGGCAGCAGCTTCCTCATCCCAGAATAGGGTACATGTCAAGGTGGATAGCAAGGGCGCTGGGGCATCAGCGGCATGTGGTTCAATATCACTAATGATTGGTATTTCATGGAAATTGTCAGATAAGAAAATGGCGCTGATATATTTGGCTAAAGCATTTTTGGCTTTATTACATGCATCTGGGAGTTTAACAAACGTGACGATATTGGTTTGGGTAACCTTAGCTTTAGGATTCTGTGCTACTGTTACCACATTCTGAATAGCATCGTTGACATTTTTGTGCAAATTGAATCACTGTGATTTTACTTTTGGGGTTAGGGTTGATAGGATAACAGGAGGGGGAATATCTCCTGTGAGCATCGCCACTGATTTGGCGACAGCTTTGCATAGGAGATGACAATCTGGTGTGGCAGCTTCTTCAACTTTCATCTGGTGGTCACTGTAATATGATTTGGCATTTGGCTGTGGGGAATATAAATGAGTGGGTATTTGGCTTCCCATTTTGCATTGATGGAACACTCAATTTGTAGATCTGGTGCTTCGTTGAGATAACCTGATTTGTCAATTTCAGCCAATAACACTCATGAGTTCTGGTTGAATGATTTGGGATATCAGCATATGGTTGAGGTTTGATTGATTCATTGGAGGAAGCATGGGATCAAGCTGGGGTCCAAGCCAGTGCTTGATTGGAGGAATTGTGTGTGGCACTGGGGTGATGTGGAGGCTGATTGGTAGCTGCAGGTGCAGCTGCAGCAACAGGCTTTGGGGTGGGGGAGGTAGGATTGTACCCCATACCAGAGCTGGCGCGGGGTGGGTGGCAGATTGGAGGATGGCAGATGAAAATCTGAGCCAT
Organism: Massospora cicadina; assembly: GCA_022478985.1. Classification (NCBI taxonomy): domain Eukaryota; kingdom Fungi; phylum Entomophthoromycota; class Entomophthoromycetes; order Entomophthorales; family Entomophthoraceae; genus Massospora; species Massospora cicadina. Next base: position 72,476 of record JAKSZP010018725.1, read on the forward strand.
AATGAGTAGCTAAGGAGGGCACTTGTGTTTCGAGTGGTCCAACTCAAAACAGGATGGACAGATCGTCTGCCCGCCCTTGACATGGGCCCAGAAAGGATGGTCAGGGGCATAAGAAATGATGGCGTGAGAGGGAATCAAAATGGCGATTTTGCTAAATTCAGGGCTGATTGTGGCATATGCCTGAGGCCCAGAAAGTCGTGTGGCCCCATTTGGGACCACAAATTGTAAGATGGGGTTGGAGCCATAGGCTGCCAAACCGTCCATCAGATCCTGGTGGAGCAATACAGGGGGAGGTGGGTGGGCAAACCAGCAAATTGAACCATCAAAATGGTATCCACTGGGAGCTGGGTCTGAGTTGTGGAAAGAGGGGTACCCTGGAAAACCAGGGTCACAGTTGCCACAGTGGCGGCATCAGCTTCACATGTAAAGCCCAAGTCAAAATACCCCTTATAGGGGCGGAAGTCAATAAAACTGGTGGGACACATCACTGCCTGAGCCATTTTGATAATGGCTTAGTCATGGTAAGGGAAAAGTTTCTCATAATTGACCATAAGGCCAAAACGCATGTTGCTCCAGGGGAGCTCCAGGGGCAATGAGTCACTGCTTGAGTACAAGCGAGGTGGGCGTTGAGATTCTTGGGAGGAATAAATCGTCCCAGGGGTTTTGTTTGACTGGGTGAAAATATGAGCGCGTTTTCCTATCAGAAAGAAAATGGCAGAGGAGTTTTGCCACTGCCCCACACTGGGGCAGCTAGCGGGGAATCCAAGGACATCAGAGCAAAACTATGACAGGCGATCAAGATTTGCTTTTTTCCATAAGATTTTGCTCAGAAAGTTACACTGAGAGGAAAGAGAGTTTGATTCTGCCCTTAATGCCATAACAACTTAGGACTTATCATCCAGTCATATCAGAATTGCAACACTCTGGATTCAGAAACTTATGCTGCTATACGTTCAGTAAACAATATTTTCAAATACTCTGAGTGTACTTATGGCAACATTTTGGCTAACCAGTAATAATTGAGTTCATTATAGATAGTGTCTCACCAATCAATATTGTTTCTACCAAAATTATAAAACGTCTAAAGATTTTTCTGGATGTAGCACATCAAAAGCAGTATAGGACAGCTGGGCCTAATCCTACTACTTCCTGTGGGTCTTATAATGCCTCATCCCTTCAATTTGATTTTTAATCATGATGAGCTAGCAATCGTCATACTTAATCATAATTATTATATTCTCAATAGCATTGACTTCATGGGAAAGTATAAATAAAAGTTAAATTTTGAGGAGAATACTCTGATGATCTTGGGCTAGACGCTGCCATTGATATATCATCAAAAAAAGTATGCTCCCATCAACAGGTAAATTGACATATAAACAGGATGTATAAAGATGGAATCATTCCACTTGGTTATATACTAGTTGGAAAAAGAATAACGTCTACTAAAGTGCATGCGCAAAAATTTAGGGATTTCAATTCAAATAAAAAGGAATAGATTATACTGCCTGGGATGCAAACAGTGGTCAATACTGGACTGACGTTGAAAATTCCCAAGCAATTATATGTCAAAATTGAGGCCCCTGGCGAAGATTGAGAATTAAACCTTGGATAGCTCCAGGTGTCCTAATTTTGGTCATAGGTAAATTTATACCTTTTAGACAATCATGGAAAAACATTAATTAAAATCAATTAGTTGCCTTTGCCCAGTTGATTCCAAAAAGGAGCTTTTTTCTTTCCATGATTTTGGGAATTATAAATGAAATGTGATAACCAGATTTGGCTTAAATAATAATATAAGATAAATAATTGGGAACAATATTAAGATTAATAGAAGATCAGAAAATGAGGCTTTGGCTTTATCTTAACAATACTAAACTATTTTTCATGCAAAATGACCATGATTTGGGGTGCACGGAAAACATACTACATCAAATTGACACTGGAGAAAATGCCCCAAATTAGAATGAGGCCAATTCAGCGATCCAGAGTGGCTAAGGCAATAGTTGCTGAAGAAATAGAAAATTTGTTGGAACATGGATTACTTGTGCCTTCATCCAGTCTTTAGGGTAGCCCAATTTTAACTGTTAAAAAGAAAAATGTGTCAAAAAGGGTTGTAATCAAATATCGCCATATTAATAAATCAGAAAAAAGATTTTCTATCCATTGCTGCAAATCAATGATTTGTTAGTTAGTTAGGTGGGGAAATTTTTTTAGCAATGGACCGCATTTCAGGATATTGGCATATTGATATGTCGCCTGAGGACCAATAGAAGTCTGCCATATTAACGGCATAAGGGATTTATCAACCTACAAGGATGCCTCAAGGATTGTCTGACACCCCCACAACTTTTCAATGGCTATAGATACTACCTTATTCAACCTCAAATTGTCCTGAGTTCTATTATATCTAGATGACATCAAAGTATTTAGTCAAACATTCTTGGAGCAAATAAAACTTTTAGAGGAAGTATTCAAGAAACTACTCTCCGCCAATCTCAAAACAAGCCTCAAAAAATTAAATTTTTTAAGAAGGAGTTATGTTTTTTCTTTCCTGTAACATTAAATTTATTTACTATGATTTGATTTGAACCGCAATTTTATGATAATCACACAGGAGAGATGGGCGATTTCAACAAATTTCAATTAAACTGGGCGAAAGCTGTATTAGGCAATAGACAAAATGGTGCGCCAAAGGGCAAGAAACGCTCTGGAGGGGGACCAGAAACCAGTGTTGGCAAGAATCTACAAACTCAGACACCGCCCAGGTTTGTGGAGTTCACCACAATACAAAATTTATACATGGGAACTAAATATGCACAACCCCTATTGAAGGTAGAGCATGGGCTCTGACTTTTCCTAGGGGTTGAGTCTCCGACTCTTTGAAATAAGTAGGCGAGGCACCAGCCTCCCTTTTCCCCCATGTGGTGTATGTTACCACCCATACCATCCACCGCGGCTGGATCAATAAGGGCTAAGAAACTGAAGATGATGCAGATACCACTGCAAAAGTCTGCATTTAAATTGCCCTCCCTAGGGCAAACAAATTGTGCGCAATGTGCATACCAAATGGAATAAAGCAAACACTTTATCTATCTCCTTCAACTTGCTCCCTACCAACCTTCCATGCAAGGTAATTGAGGAGGAGCTCCAACATGGACTTGCCAACTACAGAGAAATTAAACAACTCGAACTACAGCAGTTTCACCTGATGCTGAAACTGTGCACAGTAAAGGCAATAACTGTGATCAACCCAATCCCTAAGGTGGCTGTAGACCTTACAAGAATCCCATGCACAGCGGTGTTTCACCTCCTGGATGTGGGGAGTGTCAAGATACTCCACATCACATTAGAATGCGCACCGCCTATCTGCAACCACTGCAACGCATTGGGCACAAGGAACATGCATGTCCCATGAAGGAGGGCATTTTAGCCTTAGACTTTTGTGACGACGCCATGGATGAAGATGATGAAGACTTTTCCAAAATAATCGACACCAACCACGCCTTCCTCTGGGGAGAGGATGGGCAATACATCCTCATAGACCCAGTATCACCCAAACTATGCAAAATGGTACAAAAGGCCTACAAGTGGACAGCGGCCAAGGCTGCATCACTCACGGCCTCTTCCATTGACCCTAGCCAAATAAATGAGAACATAGAGGAAATCAACTGAGACAACTAATCAGAAAAGAATGCCCAAGCTGAAAATTTTCTCACCAATTCGACTTAGTCACCACCTGGTATCAATCAAGCGAATTTTCAGGACAATTCAGCTCCACTATGGGTGAATTTGTGTGACGCAATTCTTCAAATCTGACCCTGCAACCACAGAAACCAATAAGCACACCGCACCAAACCATCATGAGTCACAAGATAAAAAAATCTGATGCAAACCCTAAAAACTGCAAAACCTGCGCAAAATTGACACAGGGTAAGGGACTGGACAATGACACAGAGTGTAATGGCCCAGTGACATGGAGCAGGTACCAGAATATGGGTGCTGGGTTAGGGCCAGACGGCCCTCCCAACCGCTCCTTGAGGTGCTGTGAGCACCTCAGCGTCAATAGGGATATTAAAAATTGCGGTAGACAGGGCTCAAGTGTCCCAAGCCAAAAAGCTAGACTTCCTGCAAAAACCCCCTATAGATATCTTGGCCATCCAAGAAACCCACTGTCTACAGTGGGAAGGGGGATCCTGGTCAGCCAGGGTCTCACCATCTCTATTGGTATGGACGTCCTACTGTGGGTGGTCATCCAAAATAACAAAAATTAAAAATCACTAACTCCTTTTCATATCTGCACAGCCGCATCCTGGTAGCAACAATCACAAGCCAAGAGGACACAATCTCAATAGCATGCATCTATGCACCATGCACTGCAACTGAGAGGAAACAATTCCTCTAAACTGTCCCAACACTCACCCTCCCACCAGATCCATCCTGTTGGGCGACTTCAACTGCTTGGATAACCCCAACACGGAACAATGGCCTAATCCCAGTAGATACCCACTGGGTACATCAAATTCCGTGCAATGAAGGCATCCCTTGGACTACATAATACCTTCCCCATGGGTCACCATTCCTTACCAACATGACCTGCCCCAACGTATGTGAGGGAAAGCTCATCTCAATGAGCCTCATTGACTACATCCTTGCCCTAAAAACCCACTGCTCAAACGTCTCCAACTTCTCAACAAAAAAAATCACTTTCTCCAAATACTGACTCATTTCAGTGCTGCTCTCATTAACCCAAACTCACACATAGGCGTCGACCTGTAGAAAGCTACATCCAGAAACATAATATTGTCTGAAATATCTGACTGGGTTGAACACAAGGATATGAACCCATAATTTGCAACCCCATTCATATCAGATCCCATAGAAATCTTGGCAAATCTCAAAGCTGAACTAATAAATAAAACTCGCCATCTTGCCTTTCATAAGTACACCACTAACACAGCCACAATTAGGTGCACCTTGGTGGAACTGGACTACCTCGATACCAACACCCCAAACTCCAGCTATAGCCCCAACTGGGGGAGCAAATGGGCGGAAATATCCGCCCACCTAAACGCCCTCATCTCCAAACATCAGCACAGAATTAAAGTATTGAGAAATGGTAAGTTCATAAAAGAAGGTGAAACCAGCTTTTTATACTTCTTCTGTCAATTCCAATCCCACAGAAACCAGCCCATGTACACACAGGTCCGCAAAGATGATGGCACCATGGCAACTGACCCAGCGGAGGTCAAGGCGGAAGTACACCGCTACTACACCAAACTATACCGTGATACCCTAACTGACCCCCAAAAAATTAAAGATTTTATACACACTGCTGAATACAAAGTGCACCGCTGGACTATAACCTCCTAAACCTAATCACACAGGAGGAGCTCTGGGACACAGTCCGTGGTGCACAACTTAGGAAATGCCAGGGCCTGATGGGATACCCTACAAATTCTCAAAAATACTTCAAGTAAATCGCCCCCTCCTCTTGGCATCAATGAACCAGTGCCTGATGGAGACACGCCTCCTACCTAATGGCCAGGACTTTTAGGTCATAACCCTGTTTAAGAAGGGCGACAAACTGGACTTGGCCAACTGGCGCCCAATTCCACTCTCCAATACTGATACAAAACTACTTACAAAAATTTTAGCAACCAGATTAGGCACAAGAGCCTCCAAAATCCTGTCACCCATTCAGTTTGGGTTCTTACCAGGGCGTTAAATCTGGGCCAATATACACTTCATAGCCAACATATGTCAGTCCAAAGCAACCGGAGCCCTGGTATTCCTAGACCAGGAGAAGGCATATGAATGCGTCAGTTGGCCGTACCTGAAGAATTTCCTAAGCGCCTTCAAACTCCAACCCAGATTCATAAAATGGGCGATGCTCCTTACAGAATCCAAATCCATGGCTGTATGCGGCCCTGACACCTAACTAACAAGATTACATCACACAAAGGGCTCAATCAAGGGGACCTCCTCAGCCTACTGCTATACAACTTCAGCTTTGATCCACTCCTTCACGTCGCTGACTCACGCCTCATGGGCATAGCTGCTCAGGTCAATCAATAATCAAGATACCAGCCTTTGCGGATGACTGCATGACAGGTATAGCTAACAACAATGATGCCCAACAGCTGGAACAAACCCTAGAGAAATATTCCATTGTGAGCAACGCGTCGCTCAACAATAGGAAAACAGAAATAGTTATTTTAGGAAAATACACTAAAACCTGGGCCACAACACCCAAATCTCACAGCCCCCCATGAAGGAACTCAATAATCATACCCTTCACATCACCTCCTACAACCAACTCTGTCCGCCACCTTGGGATTGGCTGGAAACAGGGGTTATGCCAATGAGACAATTGAGAAAAATCTACTACAGCTGGTGTCCAACCGCGTCGCCTCCCTTAAGGGAATATCCTCAGACTAATGGGGTGAGTAACAGTTGCCAACTCAATCATCCTCCCAATGATGCAGTTCCATGCCCCACGCAATCTCCTTCTCAACTACATTCATATCCTCAATCCGCACACTTATCCAGGGATGGCTGTGGCCTGGGTCCCAGCCACCTGTACGGGTGGAAACACTCTTTGGCCCACGCTCTAGTGGAGGCATGGGCCTAATAGATTTTGAGGTCCATGCCAACCGCATATTGGGCACCTGGATAAAGGAAGTCCTAGCCCCAGACCTCCCAAAACAACACTGATCCAGAGCGTCGAGGGCCAACTTTTCAAAGGCGCTCAAACTATTTAACCCACACAAACCATCCAGCCTGCTCACATACCTTGCAAACCGCCCCAATGCAGCGGGCCCACATGGAACCCCCCTCACTTCAAACGCCTCCTCCACATCATTCAGCACATAGGGTGGACCATCACTCTCACAGGCACTAGTCAGGGTAGGAGAAGGCCCAGAGCCCACTTCACGCTAAGGAACCCAGAGGACCACCCCCAGAGGGACACACCTGACGTGACCCCATTCATTGTGAGAACAGATTACTGGATGCCTTAGACATCTCATATGATCTCACAACACAGAAGGCAATAAGGAGGCTAGCACAATCCGCTCCTCCAGCTAAGGGTAAGAGCTAACACTTGGCGTTACCTCAGACGAATCTACAGAACAGCAGATCGCTCCAACTCTCTTCATGCAGAGTGCACAGTGTGTGGAGGGGATGGCACCCTGCACCACTGCCTCAAAGCATGCCCCCCATCTAGAGTCGTATGGCAGGAAGTTGCACATCTGTTAAGAACCCAAAATGACCAGGAGCTATCAATCTCCAGAAGTCTCCTCACAATCCAACTTGAATCCCGTACCAACCACACTCTGCTCCATGTTAGTCGCCATTGCAATGTGGACAATTCACACCATAGCACTGGATGCCTTCAAGGGAACCATAACCACCATCCGTGGGACAATCAGCAGATTTCATCTACACCTACTGGAACACTTTCAAGCCTGGCTAGACGGATACATGAGGCTGAAGCAACAACAACTTGTTGATCATGGTTCCAAGTCTGGTTCTGCATATGGACCCCTTCCTCCACACCTGCTCCATTACAGGGGAAACTCCTTCAGAGTAAGACATTCAGCCACCCTATACCTAGCAGTACCAGCTGGCAACAGGGGTAGCTTATCTACTATATGGTGCCTAAATCTTGCTATACTTCACCTCCCCTTATCCCATTACATATAATGGTATTATCTGTCCCCTGGTCGGCTTACCTCAGTTAAATAAAAAATAAGGAGTTAGAATATTTGGGCTTCAATATAAACGAGGATGGTCACAACCTCAAAAACAAAAGATTGAAGCTATAAGAATCCCAGATGCTCATAAAATGTAATTGATTGACTAATCTACTTTGATTGAAGAAGGGGAACATTAAAATTATTTAAGCTCATCCCACTATGATCTCATACTTGCTTAGATTTTGAACATACCCCCCAGCCATAGGAAATATTTTATGGCAAATGTTGCTTCAAAGTTATTACTTCACCAATGCTGGAATAAAGTTTATCCAGCGATGAACATTTCCAATATTGCAATCCATTGCTTCTGGTCCATTTTAATATACATACTAAATTAATAGTCAGATACTAAACCAATACTTACAAAAGTAAAATGAGACCCAAGTTGAAGCATCCTTTTTTAAATAATAAGGGCATCCAAATTGGTGCTGTAGGTATAGAGTTATGTGTAAATAAAATAGAAAAAGACAAAAAAATACACTACAGTCAAATTGAGAACCTCCTTTTTCAAAGTTGGTTATTAATTACTTTTGTATAGTTTCAGGTGAGCAGTTTGGCGAATTATTCAATAATATTCACCAATTCTCACACACTCACCCAAATAGGTTAAACCTATCAGACTCAGTTAATTTCAAGTGATAATTTTGGTGAATTATTAGATATATTTGCCAATTCTCTCCTACTCGCAAAAATATATTAAACCTATCAGCCTTGATAGTTTCTGATTTTGATAATAATCCCCAATTCTCACCCACTCATCAAAATTGCTTATACTTATTAGACTCTAAGATTTCAGATGTCAGTCATTCAGTTAGAACATCAGAATTCAGTAAATAAGTTTTATTAAGCTGATTGTTAGGTGGTTGGTGGTTTTGGCTAATTTAATCATAATAAGTTTAGTTTTATTTCTATTAAGCAGTTAGTGATTGGATGATTTGGTATATTTAATGGTTATAAATAAGCAGTTTAGTGTTTTATCTATGGTAAAAAATTATAAATACTCAATTAAAATCATTTGTTTAAGAGGTCTGAGCAACATGGGTATTCTATATATACAAATGATTGTTTCTTTGTTTGTCCCATATGCGTTACTATATTATATATCCAAATTTGATGAAACTTTAATGAGTTGTTTTGTGCATGCCCATAAAGGGTGTTAGATTTTAGGCTGTTTTTGTGCTTGCTGGAGCGTTTTGCACCTAAATATTTTCATTTATTTGTATAAGTTGGTTCTCAACTATGGGAAAATATTAGAGGGGTTATCAACCGCTTATGTTAAAATATTAATACCATAATTTATAATAAAAGTGGTTTTAAAAGTTTATATTATTAATAATTGAGGGGAAAAGATACTAATCCTCTTCATATCTTGATGCTTAGTACTAAATTTACTGGATCTCAAAGTGAGTTGGGGCAAACTTTTCTTTCTCGTTGCAAACACTTTTGCAACCCATTCAATTCAAGACTAAATCTAGTTTGATAATCTCATAGAGGGGATTAGTCTGCGCCCATGTCTGGGAGCAGTTGGGCAAGCAAGGCAAGAGGAGCAGGCGGAAGGCCCGCGGCCTCTAACGTTCGAAAATGCCCCGGAGAATCTGGCGGAATAGAAAAAAATCTAAAAAAACTGGCGGTCACAATTTCCCCGGAGATACTCACATGGCAAGCACAATGCAACCAGTACATTAACATGCCACATTCCCAGCCACTTTCATTGGTGGAATTCGGAGTCCGTGTGTATCTGGACATCCAAAAAACGGCCTATGGGAAAAATTTTGTGAAGATGTACACAAAATTTTCCTGACCGCGGTGTACGTTGCACCTCACTCCATGTCACGCAGTTGGCTGGACCTAGGTTTTGAAAGCAAAATAGCAGCAGACAAGGCTGCAGCAGTGCGCGTAGTGGTCAACCTCCCCGAAGGGCAATGGGTCGTCAAAACTAAATGCACCAGATGGATAAAAATCAAACCAAATTTTCCTCACGTTTGACTTTTTGCCTACTACGGTAAAATGTGACATTTTGGAGCAACACCTGAAAGATGGTCTCACCATATATGGTGAAATACAATTTTTAAAATGCAACATTTCACGCTGATGCTACACCTGTGCACTGGCAAAGCCATCACAGTTCTGACCCCAACTGAGGAGATCGCGAAGGACCTAACCCAGATCCTGCACTCCACCTTTATTGACATCGCAGGGCACACCACCCACCCATTCGGGTAACTGTGGACAGCGCGCCCCCATTTGCACCCACTGTGATGCGTTCAGCCATAAGGCACACATGCCCCATCAAAGAGGGCGTTACATTCCAAGAGCACCCCTTGGCAGCCATGGCCAGCGGAGAGGTGCACTATGAACCAACTGCAAGCACCAAAGAGGCTTTCCCATGGGGAGCACAAGGCTGCTACCTATTGGTAAAGCCATTTCCCTGCAGGAGTGGAAGAAGGCCAAGCAGGCCCGTAGGACCGCGGCCAAGGAAGCGGCCAAGGTCACCACCACCATCCCACACTCACAACGCCAGGAGGACATGGAGACCTTCGCGGCGGAAGCAACTTGGGAATCCATCACCAATCAGATTGGGAGGCCCAAGCTGAATGGGCCACTCAATCTGAGGATCTGATGGGAGATTTGACCTCACCCAATCGCGGCACCCAAGCCCGGTTGAAACTGACTTGGGACCTATCCCAACCAAAAATTTTTTTTGCCCCACTTGACAGTGCACCAAACTTATCTGCACCACAAAAAATTCGTCCAATGTTGGGAAAACAAAAAGCGAAGGCCAAAGCCAATGCAACTCTTTCCACGAAAATTAACAAAAACCCCGATAGCATTGCTGCTAATACCCGCGCTGCTGTGAAAGCCTGTGGGGACCTGGAAGAGGCTGATGGGCCAGGGGGCCCACCCCCTCACACCTAAGGTGCGATGGGGGAAACCTTCACTCTAGGGATGCTGAATATCGCTGGACTCAAGGCCTCCCCATCCCAGGCTAGGAAACTGAGTTTTTTACAAAATAATTTACCCGTGGATATCCTGGCCATCCAGGAAACCCACTGTCCACGAGGTTCTGAGGATGCTTGGAAAACAATGCTCCTACCATCCCTATCCTTTTGGTTGAAGCACTGTGGGGTGCTAATTCAGAAAAACAATTTTTTCAAATTTACATCTTCAGAAACATTCCTAAATGACCGAGTGCTCATTGTCACCTTCTCATGGGCCAATGTTGCACACACAATCATCAACATTTATGCCCCAAATGGTGCACAAGAGCATCGGGAATTTTTCTTGTTGGTCAAATCCCTCCCGCTACCCCCTAATTCTTTTTTAATTGGCGACATGAACTGTTGGCTAACCTCACCAACGGACCAGTGGCTGCCCTCACCCCATGCCCCACAGGGCCATGTAGAACTATGCGTTCTAAAAGCCACCCTTGGGTTAATGGATGCGCTGCCATGACATGCCCCACTGCTCGAAAACATGATGTGTCCCCATGTCCACAACGGCCAATTAAGGTCCATGACCCACATTGACCTTATTCTAGCGCCGGCAAAATTCCAACCCCACATCTCCCACTTCAAAACAACGAAAATGGAATTCTCTGACCACCGGCTGGTCTCGATAACATACCACTTACCCGTCACAGTTGCAAAGGCCCCACACTGGTGCAAAATCTGCCCCCCAGAGCTTGCGTCGCCAGGATTTTCCACGTGGGTGGAAGAGACAACTTTGGCAAAATCATTTGTTGCACCATTTTGCGCGGACCCCATTTCCACATGGGCAACTTTCAAAGAAGACACCATCTGCCACTATCGCCATCTCTCATCCAGACACTCATGAGCCACATCGGTGGTTATATCGCGTGCGCTGGCGGAATTGGCCCACTTGGAGTCCAACATTCCAGCCTCAGGATATAGCCCTGCATGGGGCCAGAAGTGGGCGGAGGCAGCAGCCCACCTCAACGCACTTAGGCAACACAAACGTTGGGTTTGTTTCCAATACAGGGCCACACGCATCACTAAAGGCGACAAGTGCACCGCATACTTCTTCAAAAAAATTTTTGCACCACACCAGAGCGTGGCCTGCACACAGGTGCAAAGATCGGATAATTCTATTGTGGATACACCGGCTGAAGTGGCAATTGAAATGCAAAGATATTACTCCGAGTTATACCAAGCCGAACCAATTCAGCCCGCCAAAATGGCAGAATTTATTTGACAGAGCTCATATCCGCACCATTTTCCAATACCCAGAAATAATGAATTTAATTACTCCAAACGAATTATGGACAGCCATTTGCGGTGCACCTAACCGAAAATGCCCAGGCCCAGATGGCATTCCATATGAGTTCTACAAAAAATATTTCAAATATATATCCCCATTGCTGCTACCCTCACTTAACCAAAGCCTGTTGGAAACGCGCCTCCTACCAGGAGGACATGAGGCTTTTACAGTCACACTCTTCAAGAAAGGGGATAGGCTAGACTTAGCCAACTGGCGCCCCATTTCTCTAACAAACACAGACACCAAAATTTTAACAAAAATCATGGCTAACCGTTTAGGGACTGTAGCATCTGCCACCATCTCTCCAGAACAATTCAGTTTCATCCCCAGAAGGTCGATTTGGGATAACGTGCACTCTGTGGCTAATGTGTGTCAGTCCACAGCCTCTGGGGCACTTGTATTCTTGGACCAACAAAAGGCCTATGATAGAGTAAACTGGGAATACCTTAGGGCCTGCCTCCAACAATTCCGCCTACCTCCCCGCTTCATTAACTGGGTGATGCTGCTCACGGAATCTGCAACAATGGCTGTGCGCAGCCCAGGTTTCCTAACGGAAGTAGTCCATCCTTAAAGGGGCCTGCGACAAGGGGACCCCCTGAGCCCACTCTTATACAACTTCAGCCTTGACCCACTACTGCGAAATGTGAATGCCCAACTCACTGGGGTCCATGTGCCAGGCTAAACCCCAGTCAAGATGATGGCATTTGCAGATGATTGCGTGGTGGGGGTGTCTAATAACAAAGATGCACGCGCGCTTGAAGCCCTCATCCAGGAATATTCCCGGGTAAGCAACGCGGCACTGAACGCCTCCAAAACCGAAATCATCCTCCTTGGTCGGTTTCAGCACTGCTGGGCCCCAGCAAGTAGTTCCCAACCCAGCCCAGCTGCTCGCCCAAGTCCACGCCTTACTAACTCAAAACACACCGCTCCACTGGTGCTCCCCTTTGTGCCGTGACCTACCATAGGACTGGTACGCCATCTGGGCGTGTGGTTGGAGGCAGGAGGATACGCGTCAGCAGTAATGGAGGGCCATATACTGGACAACGTGACGAAGCGAATCGCCTCTCTCAGAGCCCACCCTACTACCCTCACTGGCAGGGTTGTTTTTGCCAACTCTATGCTCCTATCCAAAGTCTGGTTTTGAGCTCACGCCATCCCCTTCTCCCCAAGCTTCTTCAAATCCCTGTATGCTTTGCTACAAGGTTGGCTTTGGTCAGGCCGCCCTCCACCAGTATGGCTAGAGGTCATGTTTGGCCCTCATCATCATGGTGGCATGGGCCTACTTGACTTCAAAGCCCATGCCGCCAAGATCCTATGCACCTGGATTGCGGCCGTCACTGCTCCTACACTCCCATCCCAACACTGGTCCCGCGCGGCCTGCTCCAACTTCTCCCAAGCCTTGGGCCTCAACAATCCATCAAACCCCCACTCCCTGATGAAATACCTCGCATCACACACATCAGCCACAGGTCCTCACGGGACCAAAACCCACTACAAACGAATCCTACTCTCCATGCGAAGCGCAGAGTGGAGAATTTGTATTAGTGGACATACAACCCGAAGAGGCCGCCCCTCTCCTCAGTTCACACAAGAGGTATAGGGGCTACCCATCCATGATGGCGTGATCCCCATTCGACCCCAAGTCCTATCCAGGGTGGACTACCTGGACATGATGGACATCCCTTATTCCACTGAGACCCAAAAGACTATCTGGAAATACGCACACCATCCTCTGTTGCAGCCTCAAGTCCGCTCCCATGTGTGGCGCTGCCTGAGGCGGGTGTATCGTACAGCTGAGCGCTCTAATGCTTTACACTCATCCTGTGTCATGTGTGGCCAGTATGGAACGCTGTTTCACCGCCTGGAGAAGTGCCCCACCTCTAAAGTAATATGGCGTGAAGTCCAACGTCTGCTAGGCCAGGATCAAACACATCCCTTCAGTCTGTCAAGAGATATGTTTGCTTCATCAATGGCCTCCCCCTCCCACCCTCCCTTCGTGCTCTGGTGGTTGCAATCGCCATGTGGACTATCCACACGATTGTCTTGGATGCCATCGCCGGATCCATCCCCACCCTCCTGAAGCTGTCCACAGATTCCGGTCTCATTTGGTGGATCACTTTCAAGCGTGGATGTTTGGATATCTCCCACCACGTCGCCGGCAGCTGGTCTCCTCCTGGTTCCCAGTCTGGTTCATCAAATCAGACCCCTTCCTCCACACGTGCTCAATAGTGGCTACGCCCCCTACACACGTTCCCTCCCCCTTCCCATAAGTGGCGTTCCCGCTGGCAACAAGAGATAGCATCGCTTCTCTGGGGTGCCTCACCTGGTACTAAGTTTTGTCTCGTTTGAGTCATATTCGGAAGTGTCCGTCCCATGGTCGGCCTTCCCCACAATAAATTTAAAATTTAAAGTGAGTCGGGGCAAAAAGTTTAGATTAGATTAGTAATGTAAAAATTAGGCAATATTAAGTTTTGGATTATTGAAGCTCTCAAGACTCACATTGCTTAGATGGCAAGCCAATGGAAGGTTGGTTGTAAGTATGATATATCTGTGAGGCAACGTTTTTATATACTTAAGCCAATCACTGGATGGGAAAATATTTACACCAGTTGAGAACTCCCCAAAGGCTATAAAAGATGGTGGTTGCGGCGTAGGTGTTTGAACAACCTTAGAAGGGGAATGGAGATGACCTTTGAAAACATACCCCAATTTTTCTAAAGATTCAGCTTAACCCTGCTACTAGCTATAGGGAAATTTGGCTGAGGAGTGGGGGCAAGAGTATTACACAATTAGCAGGGTTCCATTAAAGAATCAACCAGGGTATTTTGGCCGATTCTACAAAAATTTGAAACCTATAACTCTTTTATTGCAGTATCATACTTTTAATTGTCCAATATCGCCCCCTTCAAGGGTGTTAGGGGGAGAATAAGGCTGCAAGAACCAGCCATGGACTTGGTTAACATTGACTCCAGTAGCAAGGGATATGATGGAGTACTCCTCCCCTCACTTGTAAGTAACTATAAAGGGCCCTTCCCAAATGGGCACAAGTTTCTCCCTTCTAGGGGTGATACAATTGTGGTAGTTAAGCACCAAGTCAGATACTTGGAAGGAAGGAAGAGGGACTTGAGCTCACTAGTGGCTTAAACCTCTTTTTTGGCAGTTTTGGCCAAATTAGTTATAGCCTCTGAAGTAACTGAATGCTGTTCTGGGCCAACTTCTTCATGGCTTGCTCAGGGTCAATCCTATCAGTGAAAATGTCTTTAGCTAATAATGCTGGCACCCCAGGTTCCCGTCCATACAACACATGGAAAAGAGACATCTTAAGGATTATATGGTAACTGATATGGTACGCCATGAGGGCACTTGGTAAGTACTGATCCCAGTGAAGGGGGTCTGAAGTGGCCATTTTTCATGATAAAGAAACCGGGTCTCATTTTCTCTCTTCACAGTACCATTGGTTGAGAGGTTTTAGGGGGCCTAAGGAGTTGTTGTGTGCCCATGGTAGTAGCGAGGATCTTCACCACTCTGGAGGTGAAGTTTTCCCCATTATCACAGAGAAGAACCTGGGGGCAACCATGTTGAGCAAAAATATTCTGATGAAGAAAAGTGGCTGTGGCCTTGGCCATTTGAGAAGGGAGAGCCACAGCTTCAAACCACTTGGAGAAATGATCAAATTCGACCCAAAATATTGGTTTCCCCAGTCATCTGGGTAGAGGTCCAACTACATCTAAACTTAGGGTGTGGAAGGGTTGTTAAGGCGTAGTGGGTTGGTATTGATAATGTGTCTTAAAGCTGGATTGTTTTTTGCAGCTCAGGCATGTATCTTGGACCTCAGTTATAGTCCATGGACCTCCCAGTAATAGCGCTCTTTAACCCAATAATATGTCTTCCATAACCCACTATGCCCTAAAATAGAATAAAACTCTAAAATGACCAGGACTCATTCAGATGGCCTGAAATAGGGCAACCAGTTTACCCTTACTTTCTTATATAGCTTCCCACTTTCCACCCTGGTGTTGTGGGAGTGCTGAGCTAGCATTTTTTGTACAAGTTCATCCTCATCCCCTCATTCATCAAAAGTAAACAATAGGTCGTGTAACCTTTCAGCTTCACTGTTATTTATAAAGAAGGGCATGCAGTCACGTCAACCCATCAACGTTCATATGGTGAGTTCCCACCTGATGCTCAATTTCCATATCATAATGCTGGAGCTTCAAAGACCAGCAAGCCAACCGTTCTGTGGATTTCTTCATATTCTGCAACCACTTTAAGGATGTATGGTCAGTAACCACTTTAAAGGAAGTCCCATATAAGAAGGGGTGGTGGTGCTTCACAGTGTGCAGGAAAGTAAGGCACTCCTTCTCAGTGACGCTGCAGTTGCATTCAGCTTTGGAGATCATCTTGCTGTATTAGGAAACAGGATGATCGACCCCATGTTCATCCATCTAAGCTAAGATAACTCCAATGGCGTAATCAGAGTCATCTGTGAACAGCATAAGGACGTGCCATAGTCAGGGTGGCGGAGGATCAGCCGTTGATCACTAGCTCCTTCAGGGTTTCAAACGTGGCTTATGCTCCGCACCTTAATGAAATGGAGTGTTCTTAGCCAAGAGGAGGACGAGGAGCTCACTGAGCTGGGCGAACTTGGGTATGTATTGATGGTAATACCCCATCACGCCCAAAAACACGTGGATGTTGCAGAGGGTTTTGGGCGCCAGAATCTTGGATATAGATGCTACCTTATCTTGTAAAGGTTGAATCCCATCTTGAGAGATGGTGTGTCCAAGGAAATCCATCTTTTTCTGGAAGAGACCACACATTTTGATGGCTTTAATTTAGTGTTATAATCCCGCAGGCGTTGGAACACTTATTTTTAAGTGGGAAAGATGGTCATTAAAGGTCTTGGAAAACCCATGATATCATCAAGATAGACGATCACACAGCTTAGCTTAAGGTCCTGGAGAATGTGATCCATAGCCCGCTGAAAACTTGCAGGCGCGTTGCACAACCCTTGTGGTAGGTGATTAGGTTAGAAGAGACCCTCACTGCAAATAAGAGAGCATTTCTCCTGAACTTGGGGATAAAAGTCCATTTACCAATAACCGCTAGCCAAGTCCATGGCGGAAAAGTAGTTAGAGCCTGAGAGTTAGGCTAGGGCATCGTCAATGTGAGGATAGGATAGCTATCCTTCTTTGTGAGGTTATTTAATTTGTGGTAATCCTTGACTATATGATGACCTCCATTTTTCTTCTTTATCAGTAAAAGAGGGGATGACCAAGGGATTTGAGAAGGTACCAGAAGCCCTGAATGCAGCAACTGTTTAAGCTCCGTCCTCAATTGGAGCTCCTTAACCTTAGATTTCTGATAAGGCTTGGATCAAATAGGCCAAGCATCACCAACGTCAATGGTATAAGTTAGCCCTTAATATGTCCATAGTCATTATTGGATTAAGAAGATGTCATTATAGGAAACCAGGAGAGAGTGAACATTTTTGAGCTCTTTGGGGGTTAGATCCTCAGATATTAAAACGTGGGTCAAAGTGCCTATCAATTGGTCCATAGGTAGTCCCATATCTAACATAGATCTAATATAATGGACTTGTCAGATGTTCTCAATTGGAATCATCAGGGCTTTTCCAACCTCCTGATGTTTTCTTATGACCATATCTTTGTTAGTAAGAAATCCCAACAGAATATTGGTGGGTCGCTGGTAGGCAGGGTCTAGGATTCCTGGCAACACCCAAGGTTCCAAATGATTTATTTATAAATACTTTTTAAGTGCATTAGTCAGTTGATGGGGATTTTCACAGTAATCTTGATGTCTAACACCTCTTGTTCACCAGCTTAGGCTACTACCCCCTCTGACGTGTACAATAGAAGGCCCTCTGAAGCATTCACATAGTCAGGCAGCTTTTGTGTTTCTGCCCGATATGGTATGAAGGAGAGAGAGGGCGGAGGAAGGTACTCAACTAATTATGATTATTCTTTCTTCTTAGGCTCATCGTTTTTAAAGACTAGGGGAACTTCCTAATTTAGAAGGGAGAAGAATCCCTGTTTATGTTGATAATTCCATCATACTCAATCATGAATTGAGTGCCCATGAGTAGGTTGTATGCATTATTTTCCAATGCCACAGCGGGGGCAGACAAGAGGAGCTTCCCAATATGTATGGGTAGAGAAGATAGGCTCCAATAGCTTGCATGTTGGGCCCCGCAGTTCCAAACTCTTGCAAATAGTCCAGGTTAGGCACCGACTTAATTCTATTGATGAGATTTGAAGAGACCACGTTCACTGGAGCACACGTATCAAGGATGGCTAGAACTCGCGCCTTATTGATGAAAACCTCTACCTTGGTTATAATGATACCAAAAGTAGAGGGGAGGGTGAGAACCTCCTTTAAACTGAGTGATGAGGTAAGGCACTGAGCAATTGCGGGGAAATTCCTTTGTTAGATTGAAGGATATGAACCTGCTGGTATATCAGATCACCTTACCAATAAACTGGTCAGAATCACTGGCAGTATCAATCACCTCTGAACACCTCAACAATTGTTGGAGATAGGTTCGTCGTGGTATGATAGCATATTTATTCTTTCAGGCCTCAACATATCAGGTATCTAAACTTCCATTGGGGCTCCCAGGACATAATAGCACACATATTCACCACCACCTATAGAATCGTCATCAGAGGGGTTGTAAATGTGCCCCAAAGAGTTGCTAAGAGGGGCCTGAGAACCTGGCTTGTTCATCTCACAAGGGAGGGCTTTTGGCGCTCATTTACCTTTTTGGCTTTTGGAGGGAGCATCGCAGCTGCACCAACTTTTGCGGCCACTTGAGGAGAAGAATTATTTTGACGCATGGTCAGAGGTGAGGCTGTGGTGGTTATAGAGGATAGCTCTGAGTGATGTGAGGGGGAGCCTCAGAGATGGATGCTTTAAGAGAGGGCGCTGGGTGTGACGAGAACTCAACTGATTTATATAGGGCTGACTTGAGGTGCAGCTGAGGGGAGAGAGACCGACCTTATCACCCTGGTGCCCTCTGGCCAACCTCTAATAAAGGAGAGCAGACTAGTTTGGGAAGCCCTACAAAAACTGGCTTTGGTAGGGTAGTCAGCATCAGAGGGGTCAGTATGACTTCCTGGGTAGGCGTAGCTTTATGGAGATCAGCAACCTTTAATAAAGCCTCTTTAATATCCCAAAAATTTCATAGGGAACGCTTCACTGAGAAAATATATTGGGCTAAGGAAGATAAAGAGACTCACACATCCAGAATGGCAGCAATTGCATCATCCAAAGGTAGCATATTATCAAGCAGAAGAGGCTGGGCCACACTGTAAAACTGGTCAATGAAGGTGGCAACTGATTCCTCATCAAGTAGACTTATGCACATAAATGCTTTTTTTCCTACACAAGCTCTGCATGGATCCAAATTCCTCAATGAGTGCGTTTTATACCTCTGCCCACGTTTTAAGGGTGGCAATATAAGGTAACATCACCTCTTGGGTGGAGCGGCTGAGGCGATGGAGGATATGTTTTAGTTTTTGGGAATTTTTCCATCCATAACAGCCTCATAGACAAAGAGGAATGAAGTAATGATGCCCTCACCTGGGGGAAATTTGTCTCTGAGAGGGGTTTGGAGATAATCTGGGCAGCCTCATGAGAGGCTTGGCAAACGCGCTTTTCAAGTGTTTTAAACCAAGACAGTGTGCTGGCTAGATGCTGGGCTAAAGCATCTAGTCAGGGTTTGGAAGCCATGGGGAGATTTGTAAGGGTTATTCACCCCAACACCCTTCATTTAATAGTAATTTGTAGTGTACTACCCCTTGTAGTGAGCACCACTTATTGGATTTTAGGCTGTTGTTATTCTCACTGGTGCGTTTTGCACCCAAATTTCAACAAATATCTTTCAGAAGTTATTTCTCTACTGCGTAATAATAATTAAAAGGTTGAAGTCACTTGTAATAAAATACTAATACTTTGAATTAGAGTTGAAGAATAATTTTTATAAGATTTTTTTAGTAATGGCGAGGGTGTTCAGAAGTGATCCCTCTTAAGATATTGATGCTTAGTATTTAAACATATCGAGGCTCAAAGTGGGTTGGGGAACAAATTTTGGATTAGGCTGTGAATAGCCATAATAGGAGATATTAGGTTTTAGCCTATTGGGGCTCTTGAGACTCAACTTGCTTCAATGGAATGACCGATGGAGGGTTGATGGCAAGTAGGATGGATCCGTGAGGAAAGGATTTAATATATTTCACCCAATCATTGGATGAGAAAATATTTGCATCTGATGAAACCCCCTACAAGGCTATAAAAGGGGGTAGTAGTGGGGTAAATGTTTGAACTGAGTTAGTAAGGGGATGGAGAGGACCCTTGGAACAAGTCCCCCTATTTTGCTGCAGATTCAACATAACCTAGC
The DNA here is from genome assembly GCA_022478985.1 of Massospora cicadina. Lineage (NCBI taxonomy): Eukaryota > Fungi > Entomophthoromycota > Entomophthoromycetes > Entomophthorales > Entomophthoraceae > Massospora > Massospora cicadina. The sequence continues at coordinate 92,933 of JAKSZP010018725.1, forward strand.
TACTAGCCATAGGGCAATTTAACCGAGGATTGGGCCAATAGTATACCTTGATTTACAGGGTTTACTGAGAATTGACCAGGGTTTTTTTGGCAGATGTTATCTAACTTAAAAAAAACTCTTTTAGTACAATAATGGACTTGTAATTGTCTGACAACCATCACTAATATGGGAAATCACTTAGTGCTTGAAAATATAAGATTGTTAGTAATTTTAGGAGTTGGCACCAATAAAACGTCGCTTAATAAATTATACTTATTATTTAGGGCCTTAATCATGATTAACCATATAATACTAAATATAAACCAATGTTAATAGAAAAATTATATGGATTTTCATTGATTATAGTGATAAATAAATCATAACTTTAATTTCAAGGCTTTACTAGAGCAATTCTTAACTCCCAGTATTTGTACTGCATACCTTGAGATTTTCTTTGAGGCCCCACTGTCTAGAAAAACTATGGTTTTAAAACACTTCTTTCTAACATTTAAGTTCACACTTGACAATGGATAAGACTGTGTATTATACTTCAATGAGGATATGATGGTTTGGGGGTTTCTTTTTAATTCTATTGAAAACAGAATTCTTCTGATATGTTAACGCCCACTATTAGACTCTATGTGATATCAATTCTTTTCTAATGGAAGGGTGATGGGGTGGTGTCTGATTAAACTTCTATGTGCCTCCTAACCCTTTTCTGAAGTAAAATTCTCCCATTTCTTTATCTAATTCTGTCTTCTGGAAGATTCCCAGGAACATCTGTATGTATACCTCAACAGTTTTTACTTCTTGATGAAAATTCAAGCCATCCTTACCTTTAATCTGGTATTAGTGTGGGTTGATTCTGCTAACAATAATTTTAGAATTATTTTTATAATTAATAAACGAATTCTCATTTTTTTATTGGGTTGTTGAAATCTGGAGGATTTTCATGCTCGCTGGTGCTTTTCACCCTGGATTTCAACAATATTTGAAAGAGTAGTTTCACTCTCTACTCCTATAATAGATATTTTTAGGGTACTTTTATACTAACTATTAATAAAATAATAACACTTTTTATTAAAGATTTGTTTTTATAAGCTGTTTAAAATAGCAATTGGGGGGTCAAGAAGTGAACACTCTTAAAAAACTCTCTTTCACTTTGAATAAAAATTGAAGTCAATTTGAATTTTAAAAGATACAAAAAAATCGCTGCTCAATTGATCCAAAACTTATGAATGTCAATGTTTTCAACGCCTGCTGCCCCAGCTTGGGGCGGTGGTGTGCCACCATCTGACGTATTTTGGCCACCGCTAAAGCATGCCCATGCTGGCTCTTCTAGCCCCCTAATAATACTGGGCGTTATGTCCCCCCTCAAGACTTGGCCCACCATCTCACGAGTTCCCAGGCGGTGCTATAGAGCCCTTTGGTGCTCCCATGGAGCAATTTGCATTTTGGCCTTCAGATTGAATATGGGAGCCTCTTACCATATGCAAGAACAGCCATCATTGAGATGGCCACGGTGGTGTTTAAACCTGCTGGCTTCATATATTTCCGCTCATTTAAGGGGTATTTGACCTTAGTTTCCATTCTGAGGCCGATGCAATGGCAGCATCTAAGCTGCCATTAATTTATAAAAATATTTTGCTCCCTACTGTTCACACCTGTCTCCCAGATGAGGCCACTTTGATGGCCAGTTTGATGGGTTGCCCTCCAACCTTTCCCCCAAAACGCCTCCACCACAAGCTCACGGAGGGTTTAGCTGTTTACGGCGCAGATCCTGTGCTGTAATTTGTGGTTCTGAATGGAGTGGATTGTTTGGCAGGGCTGCACGCCTTTGTGATGATCTGCACATTCCATCATGACACCCATCTCTTGATTCCCCCTCACATGGTGATCAGATCCACCCCTGATCACCCATTCTGGGCACACATCATAAAATGACGCCATTTGCCCCTTGTGCTTTGAGCTTGATCACTTGAAGTGCAAGTTTACTACAGCTTCCACCTCCACAGCTTCCGCCGCTCCCCCTCCAGCATCAGCTCGGCTGCTGCCATTTCTAAATTTTTTGAGTGGGCTTGATTCTTCCTCCCCCAAACACAGCGAAAACTGATGTGGCTTCCAAAGCCGCAGCCAATCAAAATTTTAAAATTTCTATAAATTCAGTCAATTTAAGTCAACCTGAGCTGATGGCTAAAACAGTTTCAGCTGAGCTTCTGTGGTCAACAGTTTGTAATGAATCAGGTGCGGCCAATTTGCCAACTCCAGTGGCTGGGCCAGCGTTATATGAGTCATTTCCTTTTAAGTGTCTCAATTGGATTGATAAAAATGACTCTTCATAGGATGTTAAACCGGATTTTGCATTGAGGGAGTTTTTCAATAATCCTTTTAAATTGCGTCCCCACTGTTTTTTATACTAAAAACGGTTTTCCTATTTATAGATAGTAATATAAAAAAGCATTTGAAGCCGCTGCAGCTCCTGCCAACACCCTACTCCACCAGAAAATCCATGGGGCAATGGAACCCCTGGTTGAAGAGTATTCGAATCCCCAATTTCCCTCATGATTTTGAGGAAGAGGCAAAATATGATATTGAGAAGCTGGCTTTTGGTGTGATCCGCGCCTGCATTGATGCAGCAAAAACCTCTCTTTTTGACCCCAATTACCCTAAAAACCCATCGGCGCATCAAGTCATTTACTTGTTTGCCTGCTCTCATTAAAATTGCTGAGCATCAACTTGCTCAATACGTTGAGGCGATGGACACCGCTAGCCTTATAAATGAAGAAACCTTACAACTATACTTCCTCATGCCCCATGTCGCTGATGCTCCAACCCCAATGCTGTCCACCATGGTCCGCCAGCTAAAGCAGGCGTCAGACAAAAGTTTCCCCAAAGCTTCCTCCCCTTCTGATATGGCTTCCTAGACTGTTAGCTAAGGTGCCATATTAAGAATTTTTATTTCTACTAATACCTTTGTTTGGCCCATTTTATAAAAAAGATGCATGGCGGCTCCCCCTTTTTGGGTTGGGCACCACTAGTGCTAAAAAAAGAAGTGAACCTCTTTATATCCTGATGCTTAAAATTTAAACATATTGTGGCTTGAAGTGAGTGAGGCAAAAAACTCAGATTGGGCTAGGAATAGCTGAATTAGAGAATAACAAGCTTTAGCCTATCAAAGCTCTCAAGACTTGACTCATTTTGATGGTATGGCCAATGGAGGGTTAGTTACAGTTAGGATAAATCTGTGAGGCAATGATTTATTATTTAACCCAATCATTGGTCAGGAGTATATTTTCACTTGGTAAGACCCCCTCAAAGGCTATAAAAGGGGGTGGTTGCATCATAGGTGGGTGGACTAGGTTAGATAGGGGATGGAGAGAACCCTCAGAACAACTCCCCCATACTTTCTGCAGGTTCAGCATAACCTTACTATTAGTTATAGGGCGATTCAGCTTAGGAATGAGGGCATTAGTATTAACCTAATTTGTGGGGTTCCATCTAGAATCGACCAGGGTTTTTTTGGCTAATGTTATCCATATTAAGACCTGAAATACTCTTATTGCAGTATCAGACTTGTAATTGTTTGACAAGGGTACTTATAAACCAACTTATTGCATCACCCATGAGTTGTAAACTTATGGCCATAATTTCTGTGCATCATCTAAATGTAATGCTCAGAATACTCCAAGTTTTTAAATGTTGCAATGGTATATGATCACGCCCCCACAAGATAGTCCTGTCAGGAGCGTGTCAGTAATGCTCCAGTTCCAGTAGAGGTGAGGGGCAAGGGCCCACACCACTGCTATGGAACCCACCGCTGAATAAAGGTTAAATAAAATACCACCCAGAAGGATGGTGTACAGAATGACCCAAGAAAGTACTGCACACATTTGTTTAATTAGGACCTCTTGGAGTTTGGCAAACAGAACTAAATTAATGCATATAAAGTACTAAAATGAATGGGGTTTATAATAAATCAGATGACCAATGAGAAAAGTTGGCCTTGCAGAAACATAATTAAATGCTGAGGGAGAGCTGTTGATTTTCAGAAGTGGTGCTAAGCCTAGGAGAACCAATAGGCGCACTCTGCCATTGGCCAGGGTCCTGTAACTTGAGATTGTCCAACCTCAAGTTATAGATTGCAAATTGACTCATCCCAATTTAGCAATTTTATAAATGGAACGTGTTTTGAATCCCTGTTCTTCAAGTAACCAAGTCAAACCGTCCGCGTTGGGAACGTAGCTGGTGCGTTTTTATGCCCTGACTGTAACAATGAGCTGAGCATCACGCACATTTCCAGGACCAACCTGGTCATATCTTACCTGTACCCAGCGTTGGTCTAGGGTATATTTTAATTCAGGAAGGCCTTGAAAAATGACCTTTTCTGGCCTCCTGACGTCCAGCCTTGCACTTAAAATTTGTGCCCTCAAGCATGTCATTAAGCTATTTTTGGCGTTACAATCTCTAGACTGTCACCAAGATTTAAAGGTGGGCTTGAACTTGAAAATTTGCGAAGAGGTCAAAAAATGTAAGGATGTACTGAATACAGACTATTTTATTAAATTAAAATGTATCAATATCTATAGAGTGCATAGGGACACGGTGCCTTAAAGATCTTTGTGGCCACATCTAATCAGGATCTTTCATGGCCTTCTGGATTGACTGCCTGGGTGGCATTCTCATTGTACTTTATTGCCCCTGTGACTTGAGAAGTGGAGACCACGCCCCTTGCAATTCAGGAATCGGGGCAAAATTCCTGAAGTCATTTCAATTAGTTCATAAACATGTACAGATTCTTGATTGAATTTGGGTTCAGTGCCATCAAGTTAAGACTTCATTTAAATAGGCTTGAGAGTCAATTCACTGCGGCTCAATTTAGAAGTAGTTATTTTTATTTGTTTTTCATCTTAAATCCCAACAAGCCCCCTCAAGGTTCTGTTGGAGAGGGTTATAGGGCCAAAGAAACCAGATATGCACCCTATTTACCACAGTCCCCCGAATGACGTTGACAATAAGTACTCTGAATTCACCTTATTAATAACCTTATAAGGTCCTGATGAAAGATTGTTGAGCTTATTCTGTCAACCTCCAAGTAAATAATGATAAAAGAGAACAAGTCACCAAATTGGTAAGTTGGTAAGGAGGGTCAGCTGAGATTAAACCAGGATGTCACTCTTCCTATAGTGGTGACAATGCCTTTTATGTCTTGGGCTTGAAGCCAGACAATTTCTTTGGTAAAGCTATTATAGTTAACTCAGAGTACTCATGTTTGGAGGTCTCAAGCAATAGTTGAAAGCTACTTAAAAGCCGGGGAGCACGCCCATACAGGGCTTCAAATGGGGACATCTTGATGACTTGATGGTAGCTTATCCTATAGGAAAGCAAAGCGCAGGGTAGATACTAGTTCCAGTGAGCAGGATATGCGGCGGCAATCTTAAATAAAATGGAGCTAAAAGTTCCATTAGAAAGTTCTACCACCCCATTAGTTGATGTGTGGTAAGGGGAGGCGAAACTCTGGTTAGTGCTGAATAGCGAGGTAAGTCCATGTACTAACTGTGAGGTGAAGTTCAACCTGTTGTCTATAATTAAGGTTTGGGGGCACCTATGCTGGGTGTAAACAGATCGAACAAGAAAGAGGGCTGTGTCTTTGGCAGTGGCAGCTGGGATCAAATTTCTTCTTACCACTTGGTTAGAAGGCCCACAACTGGGAGATTACACTTATGGCCGAGCAATCCAGTGGAAAGAGGACCCTAAATTGATGGTAACAAAATTGAAGGGCCCTTTCAGGGCAATGACTGTTGGGACTAAGGAAGGTCTGAAGGTGGGTCCTTCAAAGCTTGCTGAGGTGGACAGGCGAGAGGAGGACTTAACTTTATAACAGGTTCAGAGGTCCTAATAATATTTAGTTAGGAACTTAACCTAGGCTGGCTCAGATGTCCCAAAAGGTAATAGATAGGGACTTAAACACACTGGTTCAGAGGTCCCAAGAGAGGAAATGAAGTTCTACTAAAAGCCAAAAGAGGTAAAGCATAAAGGTTATTTTATTGAGTAAATCATTTGTACCTTAAATAGTGCTAGTAAAATAAGGGATATAATAAAGAAAATAAGGAATGATCAGCGCAAGCCCTGTTGGAACTGGGAATAGATTAGGAAATATTATCCTAAATCTTTTAGAGGATAAAGAGAATTAGGTAACAGATAAAGTACTAATAAGATAAGGTGGAGTTTGAGATAATATAACATTAAAATAAGGGATTCATTCCCTCCAGGGTAGAATATTAGTTGTTATAGAGTTTATAAGCCAGGATTTTCAATTAGTGAAGCAGTTTGATAATTTATCTCGAGTTCATCCAATATTAATTGGATTTGGACGATGCTAATTAAATTGAAGTTAATAATGATTTTGGGCTTTAGACCATACAAAGCATCAATTGGTAGATTAATAATAGTAAATATAGGTTGATATTGCCCAAAATAAGTAACAAGTTCGAAGCCCCAAGTTGAGGCTTCATTTAAACTGTTGAGAATCCCAACAATGACCAAGTGTTGAAATTGAGTATTGGCTCGGTCTTGAGATTGCAAGTCATATATGCCTCCAAGACCTCTTGGATTGTCTCTACCATTTAGTCCCAGTAACATCATGACTTCAGTTATTTGTGATTCTTCTAACTGCCCCATGTCCCACATTAGAATGGCCCTTTAGAATAACATCAGTCCAGAAACAAGGGCGGACATAAGTAAACTATTTCTATTGATCCTGTTGTAGAGCAACCCATCCTT